>DWAO01002179.1:0-16617 GCA_018230605.1 Heliconius congener
ACAACCAGTCGGTTTTACAGTCACACTTCGTGCCACTGCGCCACGGCCGGCCTCAACTGTAACCAATGTGCTTTATTTGATTCATTGATGAAAAATATATATTTTGTAAAATATTAAAACAATCGACGTTACTTAAATAAATGTTCGTTGTCTTGTCTACAATTTTTTTCAAAATTAAGTTTAAAATAATATGTTTTTAGGTCTGTAACATTTGACATATCAGATTTTTTTTCTGATGGACGAATACTGTTGTTGAGTTCACAAAATATTAGGTATAGAGACGGTCTACATCTCTAATCCTCATGTTTTCAAGTGTACAATGTTTCTGGCCATTTTAATTTTCCTATTGGGATTCGTGCTCGTATTCATGATTATAAAAAGATACTTCCATAGTGCCACGATATCGTAATCCTTAAAAAAAACAGCTTCACACTGTGGTAGGCAGAGGGAACCTGTGTTAAAACACTCCGCTCTCCATTTTCCGAAGAATTTTTGAGGCATTGAATGATGATTAGACGCTTGGTACGAGAGCGAAGAAATTAATATATAAACAAATAATAATTTATTCCCCCAACTGAAAATCGAACCCACACCGTCACGTTTACAGTCAAACGCTATGCTCCAGCGCCACGACGGCCTCAACTGTCCTTAAAATTAAAATATTATGTTTTGCCTAACAAATGTTTTGCCAAAGTCCTAGCTAAAAAAATGTAAATGACCTAAAATCATTCATCATCATGTTATATGCTTTAATTAAAATTAGCTTTGATTTGGAACCTGTTTAACGTATTTTAATATTAGGTAACGTTTTATAGTTTTATGCTTATTATCGTATCTCTACACAAATTTTATGTAGTGTATATTCGATCAATATATTTTATATATAGATCGACAGGCAAAATGTATTATTAATACATGTAATTTGTTATCCTATTAGATAAATTTATATATTAGTTGAAAACTAAGAAACATCGTATCTGATTTCTCTCCATCTTATATGCGTTCATTAACCGAAGTAGACATTTCCTCTCACGATCACTCCATTCGCATACTTTTAGCTGACATATAAATCGGAGAAATAATTCACTTCAATCCTTTTAAGTTCATTAAATTACACAGTGCCGTGGCAAAATGTAAAAAAAAATCATACATCATTTAAAAGAAAACAATATTTAAATCAGCATGCTATGTGTGATTTACTCGTCTAATTAATAAAATATACATATAAGCAATTTCACATCCCGCACACACAGACAGACATTAAATACTGATAACAATTAAACAAATCCATCAATTATCTCCATTAATCCCCAAATAATGGTATCCCTACGGCCAAACGTGGTTCACACGCGAGCGTGCGTTGACCGGTGGGTTCAAAAACCGGTACAATACTGGTTTAGTTAAAGAGACCCTTTCATATAGTGGAGGTAGAGCCGCCGTGTACTGTCAACATTATCACTGATTCAGTTACACCTGATATTAAAAGCAATGCCGACGTCGTACACGCCAGTACGTTGTAAACTATCGAATCGTAACCACCTGTCGCTCTGTCAACAGTTAGCCGCGAAAAATGTAATTATCCATACGTTTTATATGGACTGAAGTACTGGCCAGTGTTGTATGTTATATATTATTATTGTATATATATGTAAATAAAAGTGTTTTAGTGTAAATATTATTAATATAATTTGATATAAAATCCTGTGATATTAGAAAATAAGGGAAGAGGAGACGCAAGTGAGTATATTATTGTGTTATTTCTTTTTTTATTGTTTATGGTGTTTAAATTTAATTGCTATTTCTGGGTATTGTAATAAATATAATTGTTCGCATGCTTTCTTTTGTATGGTTCTTGTTACATAAATGTATATCAAATGCTTATCGTAAATAAATTATCAATATCTAATTCATAAAATAAAAATTTTAGACAAATATCTAAAGATAATTCATATTAATATATAAAGCTAAAGAGTTCTTTAAAAAAAACCTTTTATGTTCGAGTGTCTGTTTATCAAGGAAGGCTATAATTTATCATTATTCATTTTCGATATAGCCCCAAAGGGCTACAGCAGCACAGTTTCGGTCACATTTACCTCGGTCTCTTAAAATGTGTCATGTCACATATGACATATCATACAAAATTATTATTTTTGATACCCGGACCATGTCACCGGTAAAAGCTAGTCGTTTAATAATAATAGTTATTTAAATATAACAACAGAGTTCAGAGACATTTATGTTTATAGCTCTATTTCTTCGAATTATACGACTCTAGGTTTAATATACTTTTAGCATTTTTATCTGTTTTCCCCTACTGGTTTTTTTAATTGTTTGTAACCAAAACCTGTTTTTGTTTTACTATTTTTGATATATAATTAAATATTAATCTAATACAAATTTTATATTTTTAACTAATACTATTATGATATACACAGATGCACTTGTACTGATTTTTTATAAGGAACTTAATAAGAAATTATTATTAAAAACTTATAATCTCTCAAAGAAAATATTTTTAAGTATCATAAAATAAAAAAAAGTACAAAAAATAAATTAAAATAGTTATTACACTACCATAATAATTATATTTTAATTTATATTTCTCATTTAAAAGTACTTTAAAGTTGTATGCTGTCAACTTTAATTTACAATATTCACCCTTAAATTTAAATGTCTTAATGCCTTAAATTTAATAATTTGACATTTGCTAAATGGAATCCGAACCCCCGATCACCAATTATATGAGTATTCTACACTACACTACTCCAATAACTAATAATACATTTAATTAATTATTTATACTACCTATTTAAATTTTTAATTTTTTAAATTATATTTATTAAAATTTATGGACTCAATTTAAATATTCTTTATCTAGGTAGGTCTTTACAAATACTTTTGAATTGTCAATCAACAGTATTGTCAGTCGATATTGTAATTTTTGTCAGTACGAGAGAGCAAGGATAAAAAAAATATCCGTTGTATATAATAAATAACACTTTGAATTTAAATAAAAAAAAAATAAGTTCAATACAGACTAAATCGTAAATATTGTCAGTCAATATTATAGAAACCAATATTATAGAAAACCAAAGAATATGGTTCTGCTGATTAAAGCGATAAGATAACAGTTACTTTTTAATGGGTGCTATTTTTATTTCCAAAAGTACCGGATGGTACTTGCAAAATTATTATTACCGACAGTTTTCAAAGAATGTTCAGGTAAATTTTATAACAATAACAATGGAATGTATATTCGTAAAGCAAAAATACAGAAAAGATCGTTTAAAAATCGGGAGCTTTCTTTTAAAAGCGAATTTAAGTATTTAAAGTAATATTTTTATAAGTATTTTTAAAGTATGGATTAAGTTATTTTTAAAGTATGGATTAAGATATTATTTATTGTGACAATTATAGCTGTTTGTCGCGCCTCTAAATATCTTTAGCGAGAATAGCGTACTATCACGTATAAACGAGACGCTCTCGGGTTCTGTTTCCACTCGAAGTCATTTTTTTTTCATCGCTATAGTAACGACGAATAAGACAAACAAAATCCTAAAAATTAAGCTAAAAGAGGAAAACAGAAGCAGAAGGATTTTAGAGTTATAGCTTAAGACTCCCGTCTTGAGTGATTACTCTAGATTCCTTCTGTCTGCCTGGTATGCCGAAAAAAAGCATGACTATAACTAATTTATAAATATAAACAAATGAAAAACTTAAAAAATATACGTGTAATATGATTTGTTAAAAGTTTAAGCTTTAAAATGTTACATGGAATACATACTATATGTATTCCATATAACTTTTTTATATGAAATAATATAAATTAAATAAAAAAATAATATTTATCTTTTATCCTTATTAATTATTTTTTACTTCCCCGCTCTGATAACGTATAGTACAGCGTTAAGTTCCGTCAATCAATACATAATCACCCAACATCAGCTTCTATTTGAAAAAATACTATAAAATATCACATATCATTAATCACACAAAAGAATTACATCTGAATCTTCAATAAATAGACTGAGCTCTTTAAAACTAATGTAAATATCGTCTTAAAATGATAAAGATTTGAATCAGTGAGTGTCGAAGTGATGATACGTGTTATCTTATCGTTGGAAATAACATTTTCACTTGGCTATTAGACATAGACACCATCTGGGCTGCGTTATCTATTAGAGTAGACTGTGAGGATTCCAAATATTTATATGTAGTTTTTGCACTTGTTAGATATAGTATGTATTTTGCACTATTTTTTAGATCAGTATATCACGTTGCATCCCGCACGTAGCAGGGTAGGCAGTACCTATTGTTAAGAAACGTTGTTCATATTAATACCGCGCCGCGCTTTGCCGTTGCTTTCGTTACTATAGCGAGAAACTAAAAATATGAAATATTTTATTTCTTCGAGCAGCAATCGAACCCACAATCTCTCGCGTTACAGGCACACGCTTACGCCCATACACTGCGACTGGCCCCCAATTTTTATTTATAAGAACGTTTATTATTTTGTGTAATTGAGATATGAGTTTTAACTAGGTACATTATATTAATAATAACTAACGTTTAACTATGGTTTAATCGCCCGCGTCAAATGAATATAACTAATCATTGTTTAGACCATGATACATTTTAACTACAGAAGGAAATTTTGACCGCAGTTACAGTGACTTAGAGTGACATCACTAAGGTAATGCAATATAGCCATATCCTTCCTCGATGATTGGACTATACAACGCAAAAATATTTTTTTTTAGAGGAACCAGTCGTTCATGATATTATTTCGATCAAACAATTGAATTCTTTATATTTGTAATTTTAGTGTAGATAAATAATGTTCTTTTAGATCAGTCGTTGTAAAAGTCGTTGATTCAGGGGTAACTAAACCATACATATATATTACATATGTTACAGCTATGTTACATATGTGGATTTCACCTGTTTCTTTTTTATATTTGCCTATAGTTGACATTTAACGCTAGCTGGGTCCCTTTAAGACACTACTGTTCCCCACTTCTGCCGAATTCTTGAGACATTGCGTGTTGATTGGCGGACTCCACGTCACATTTTGTCTCCTTACCAGAGCTAAGAATCAAACCGTCACGTGTACAGTCGCACGCTTGTACCCCTGCGCCACGACGGCTTCATTATATACATATAATTTAAATATTTTTATTTTCTCATTATAGTAAGTCAAACTACAAATTACGCAGTTAGATTCTTCATGGATTGCAACACAATTCTCCGTAGACTTATATACACGTAATGTTTCTTCAATATCGAATACGAAAACAAAAGATAAATTGCTAAAAAAAGTTAATATAAAAGATTTTTGCCCTTTTTGCCTATACGTACTTGTATATAACGGAAGTTCAGTTACTGAGTGACTGACAGGCAGCCCACTGCCGAAACCACCTACAGGGTAGAATGTTGAAATTTGGTATGTAGGTTCTTTGAGGTGTATAGAGAAGCAATAAAAGAGGATCTCTTGATGGGAATACCCATGGGGAAAGGAAGTAACAGATTTTTACGTTTTATAGTTCACAAATAGTATTCATATAAAAAAAAAATTATTATAATTGTGCTAGCTCTGCCCCCTTCAAGTATATGAACAATATAAAGCGATTGGCAAAACACATTAATACCTATTTCAAAACGATTGGTTGATAGATTACAAAATTATGATTCAAACAATGACAAATACATAATCAACGTTTAAAAGAAATAATACTCATTTCCTTATTTAAAGACGCGTAGAGTAAGAAACAGAATGATTTGTAATAGTAATAACCGTATTTGTAATAACTGAAAAATCTAATCATATTTCACACATCACACATCCTTCGTTCATATTTCACGTCCTTCAGTAAGTGAAGAGATGTTTTGTATTTTTACAAAATTAAAATTAATATTTTTTTTTAATTAAATAGATTTTTCATAGTTATTGTGTTAGACCTGCACAATTTTCGAAATGTGGAGTGTTAAGTGATGCAACTTTACGCCGCAAGAAAATGAAGATATGTCATTTCCTCAAGTGAAAATTGAATTAAAATTGTCGCGCTTACAGTCAGGTCCTGTGCCGCGGCGTCATGACGGCCTTATACTATAGCGAAGTTCATGAAACGTTGTTTTTTCTAAACTCCTCACTTTATTCCGCAAGTTCCCGCAGCTGGTTAGGCAAAGAAAACCTAATATTAAGCAAAACGTTATCCGTTTTTCGCATGTATTCTAGTCATTGCATACAAAATGGCTACACAGAACTATTCAATGTTATTTCTTGATAAAGGGCCTTTATTACTCAAGTTTGAAGTTTATTCTACAATAATACTGTTAAAAATATGATAAATTTACTAAATTTTGTTGTCTATAAAGACTGTTTTTAGGATATCTAACTCCAGGCAATATATGCAAAAATGATTGTCACATCGTTTAGATAGTAAACTATAATTAAATAAGTTAATAACTTAAGTAATTAGGAATTTTTCTTAATTTATTTGTTAACTAATTTTTATATCTCGATTAACCTCATATCTTAATAGTACCGTTTTAGAGTAAAATGGGATTTTATGTCATAAAATTATTTCATTATTTCATTTCGATTATTATAGCGCTGCGTTAATATTTTGAAAATTATTTTTATATATATATATTTATATATATTATCATGAAATTTCAAGTAATAATCCTGTTGAGGATTTTTTTTATTTTGTTAGGTATGGGTTTGTTTACAAGTCCCGCGCTTGTGCCTCAGCGCCACGACAGCCTCTTTTGAATGATATACTTAAATGTTGACGTAACAGTGCTAGAATGAATCTCTCCTAACCTCACAGAACTGCTGAATATAGCGGAGATTGCGTAATCATTCAGTGAGGAACTAGTGTTAAGACACTCCGTTCTCGGCTTTTACATAAAATATACCAAATAAGTAGGTACACGGATGCACAAAATTGTTAATTATTTATAGGATAAATGTACATACAATGTTTTTTAAAACGTTAATGGTTGTGATAAAAAACTACTTATATATTATTTAACGATATCATCGTCAGCAAGGTAAAATTTTATAGCTTACTAATTCTTACCTGCGGCTTCTTCTCAGTGGGCAAGAGGGAATAACTAAACGTGTGTATGACACATACATAAATAAGACCAAGTGGTTAAAGTAAATCTGACTGATAGTAAGATTATCGTAATGTAATAAAACACTCGACGATAAATAAACTCTATCCAATATAAATGTATTTTCAAACTAAACCAATTCTTCTGCTTTATAATATTAGTACATTTTTACAATTGTTATTATTTGTTATACATTTCAAAATCTTCCTGCAAAATATTGATTGATATAAAAAAATTAAACCTAAAGCCTCAATATAATATATACATTAATAAATAAAAACAGGTGCACAATATCAGGTGAACGTCCTGCTCGGTATGGCATTTTGTTTTTGAAAAGAAATACCGATATACATAAAAGGTGTTCTTTTAACTTTTTCCATAGTGCTTGAATATACTCGAATTACTAAGTTTCCGGTTGTGGATTATTTAAGATTTATACTAGTTCTAGGTTCAATTTTATATGAGAAAGTAAAATGAGAAAAAATGTTAAATTTTTTAGGCCTGACTAGACACGGCAGGCCCTAACTTATCTAGTTCTACTGAATTTTATAAAAAATAAAATAATAAGAACTGCTAAATTTATGATTGATAACTATAATAACTCAATCTGGCTAAACGACTTGCGGTGTTAATTTTCTAACATTTTTAAAGTGTTATTCCACACTTAGGAAAGTAAAATTCTGATTTCGAAAACCCGCGCCTCCTGGAAACCGACCAGGCGCCCTGACCACTAAGCCATACGTTTACGTTTACGTGAACGAGTCCCACTACGTTCAAAAATGTTTATACGTTTTCTAAATAGGTGTTAAGCTTCACCATCAACATCAATGAGAGTACGGAAATATTCTTATATGCACGCGTACTGTGACGTACGCGTGCGTATAATGCAAAGTAAAAGTGAAAATTAAATATAAATAAAAAGCTGAAGGATTATGGAATCACAATAAACAATAAAATAATCATCTATTTTACTTTTAATTTGAATTAAAAGTAAAATAGATGAATCATTAGGCGATAAGAAAAACCCGATATTTGACATTTAAATTGAATTAAGTCATTAATTTTTATTAATAACAATATCATATAGCTACCATCATCTAATTGCTTGTCAAATTAAAAATTAATAACTATTATTTAAAGTATTAATTAGAGTAATTTTAATATATCTTGACCTAATATGAATAAATATCGATAAAATAATAACTTTACGGGACACGAACCTGCGCCTCTTCCTAAGCTACTTACTATCTAAGCGCTCGCGCCTATTAAGCTATACGTCTTTGTAGACTTGTAAAGTATATAATATGTACGTATAATTATACCTCTCTGTAGAGGAAGATCGTAACTTTCTGCTATCCGAAGACTTCATTAATAAGAAACGGTTTCTCCGAGAACGAGGTTCAAGTAACGCTACGTATTTTTTTATGCATTTTTTTTGTGTATAAATAACACTTAATAAATCTTAAATACTCGTATATGTCAAAGATGCTTAAATTTTTCGTATTATTTTTTAATTACAAAGTTGTTTTCAGAGTTTCGAACCTTATAAGGAAAAATAGACCCTTATAAGATCACTTTGTTGTCTGTCTGTTTGTCAAGAGTCTTTATATCAGGAAGGCTTTGTCTGTTTTTTTAAGAAAGCTCGTTATCAAAATTATTTTCGGACACGTGTTATATTCAGAACACGTAAAATTCTCAAGTGAGTCATTTTGTGCTTCATACAATTGTTAGCCTTTAAAGAAACTAATTGTCACTCACAACTTTGTTGGCGTGGACTTTAATACGTAAAATGGAAAATCCTGTAGGAATTCCGAAAAATCCTCTCGAACGACCGGTTACATTACTGAATAATAAAGTTTCTGATAGCCGTATCTGCCAGAGAAGCTTCTATTCTCGGTTTGACGGTTTCGCATATCAATGACTAGTAGCTAAAGTGTCGAATAATGTATCAGCCGAATCAAATGGATCTCTCACATAATTTCACAGACATTATCTGAGAGTTCCAAGTGGTAGGAAGGAAAATAATTTAAATTTTCTTATTATATATTTTATTGCATGTTTTCGATTAATATTTTGAACGTATTACGCGACGTCGTAGCAATCGAAAAATTAACCTTAACTATTAAGTAGCGTCTAACATAAAATATCGGCAGACTATAATGATAAATTGTAAAGTGCGACCAGGGCTCGCGCATCAAGGGTTCCGTGTCTTTATAAATAAAAACGAGCAAGAAAATCTCGTTTATTCTATGAGAGGCCCCTTAAGAATTCAGTTAAATATTCAGCCACTCACTCCCCACAGCAGGGTAGGCAGAGGGAACCTAGTGTTAAGAAACTCCATTCCCCACTTTCCGCCGAAATCTGGAGGCATTGCGTGTTGAGTGGCGAAACGCAACGCCGTGCATTGCGAAACCAGAGCGAAGATATGAAAATATAAATTTAAATAAATATTTCATATCATCGAGCGGGGATCGAACCCACAACTAGTCGATTTTGTAATCACATTTTGTGCCTCTACGCCACGACTGGCCTCATGCCTTTAAAACAATTTCTAATAGTAGAGTTTGACTTTAAATTTGACGGTTGTGGGCTCAATTCTCGCTCGGGGATGCTGCTATATGCGGAATACTGCATAAACCTGAAAAAAAAAGAATGGCGCATTAAACAAAAAAAAATACACTTACTATTATTCAATTGAGTGGGATTTTAATAAAAAAGTATCTATGCTAATATTTATATAATAAAGCGGAGGTTGTGTGTTAGTTTGTTGTTTAAACACTAAGATTTCTGGAACTGCTGGTCTGATTTACAATTTTTTTTTATATGAAAGCTACATTTCTCAGGAGGACCATTACGGTATAATTCTTAATTAGCCTCAAATAACGCATTAACAATAATTAGGAACGCCATCGTAAACCGCGTGCGCTGCAGAAATAGTTAAATGTATGTAAGTATATATTGTCCGTCGTTGTCCGTACGTGCGTTTCATTAGTTCTAAAATAATGTCCGCGACACCCTATATCTACCCTACCTATAATCTATCTTTTATAAATATGTTACAATCTATCTTTTATAAATATGTTACAATAAAACATTTTATATTAAAAATATTGAAAATTGCAATATTTAATTGATATATCACTGTTTTATTGTGTGTTATATTTGACAAACATGTTCAAACTTATGAGCGAAAGTTACTCCATCATCAAGGAAATATTATGAAGATAAGATTTGGCTTTGTAGCATGTAATTTCGATGAATACTGATTCTCGCAGGGGGCGCCCTAGCCGTCGATGTCGTCCTCTCAAACAGCCACATTCTGAGAATTTAAAAAAATGATTGAATGTATAAATTATATAATCTGTTGGCAAAGTTAAGTTTTTATTTTGAATTACAGCGTTACTCACGTTCTGAAAACTTTTATTTTTATCATTTTACGCACTTTGAAACTACTTCAAATAAGATAATCATGGTAGTCAAGAACTCTATCATCTTTCATGTAATAGATTTAAATACAGATTTGCGACTTATATTATGATTTTATATACATATATTATGTATTTGTGTGACAAATATATACGTAATAAATCAATGTGAAAATATTGAGCTTTATTATTTTCAAAACTTTTTTTGTTATTTTAATAAAAAAAGGATTCAGCGTGAAGGCGTTTCTTCTTTTGTTTCGCAAACTTTCTTTCCTCTGTGGTAACCAAATCCACAACTGTCACAAGTCCGATATGTTTCCACTGTGGCATTATAACAACTTTATGTCCTTTCCTTTTAATTTTACTCATTATTTGCTTTACTCGCTCAGCTTGAGCTTCATTTTCCAACTGTCTAAAATGAACCACCGATATTTATAAAAAATGTTTAAGCTAAACATCTAAATAATAAAATAAAAAAAATGCGCGCTAATAAAACAAAAATATTATTTTAAATTGTGGCTCATTCTTTGTAAATCACCATGTATTTTTCATCCATCATTTAGATTGAATAACAGATTATTATCTGAATACGATCTAAACAGTATCGGGTGATAAAATCCGAGGGAAAAAAATGATTGATGCATATTTAACTGATAAACGACACACGCAATCAAATTGCACAGATAAAGAGAAAGAGATAATTTTAACACAATAAACATGTTTTTATATTTTTTTAAAGTAAGTATGTAGGTAAGAAAAATACTTACTGCACTGGTAGATAGAACCCGTTGAATTACCCGTTATATAAACGGTGATTTCTGCC
The DNA here is from genome assembly GCA_018230605.1 of Heliconius congener. Classification (NCBI taxonomy): domain Eukaryota; kingdom Metazoa; phylum Arthropoda; class Insecta; order Lepidoptera; family Nymphalidae; genus Heliconius; species Heliconius congener. Next base: position 11,371 of record DWAO01002179.1, read on the forward strand.
ACTCAACACACAATTTCTCGAAAATTTGGTTTTAGTTTACTGTAACTTTGAATGGCGGAACCACACTTTGTCAAATTTAACTCCGACAAGTAAAATAACTTAAGGGCCACCGGGCGCAATGGAACAGTGTCAGTTGTGGGTTTGGTTCCCACTGAGGGAAAGGAAAACAATACGCGGCATTGACTTTCGCCACTCCACCAATCATTGTCCAAAAAAAGAGAGTCGAATCCACCATTGTTTCCATATCTCATCATATTTCTTATATTGTGTTTTTCGTTTTAAGCCATGTAAAACTAAGTTATTGATTATTATATTACGGTTATCACCACTCACGTGGCAAGGTGGTAAATTGAAACCAATCACGTTTTAAAACAAACGAATATACTCGTATACTGGAGGGTTCTTTATTTGATTATTTTTTTATGTGAATTTCCACAACATTTGCAATGGTTATATTTAATTATGTTTTATATATATTATACATTTTATTTTCATATTACATAAGCATAGAATCTGAGACAGAGGTAGTAGTGTGAATTAGTTAGAGTGAGAGAGCTGCGCAATGAGCCAAATTCTGATTGTAAGGAAGAAGGGAGTGGATTTGATTCCCACTCTGATTTTCCAGTCAATTTTTTTTTACCTTAAGAAAGTGAGCTTTAATGCGGTCTGACTGTATACACAACACATTGATTTGAGTTCGTAGTCTTGGAGTTCGTGACGTAGCGGATAAGATCTAAGAACATCGCCTGAGATGGTTATGGCTATGTTGCGTTGCGGAATAGGAACTATGTTCGAAGGAAGTGCCTTACTATGTCTGTCCCTGGAGTTGGACTCCCTGAGCCCCCAAGGAAGCGATGGCTGGATGTTGGTGAGACAGGTCACGAGAGCCAATTGTATAACCGTCGAGGATATTGAAAACAGTGCAAATTGAAGTAGATTGAGTCGAAAGAAGGCGAAACGCTGGTAATAAAGCCGAGTATAATACTATGTAGATTTAAATATAATTATCTTATTAATAGTGGCTCGCTCGTGGCTTCGCCCGCTTCTCACCTTTATAAAGGAACGAAATATAACGACGGCAAAGAGTACATAACCTTCGTTTGCGAGTGGCGATGGAATTCATCCTTATTTTATTTTTACTTAAAGTCATTAAAAAGGTTTTATTTCCGCCACTATCCACAATCTTGTTTTGCACAGTTGGGCTTTTATTTTCGGACTTAAGGTTAATGATGTTACTGTTACTGTTATGTTACTGTTACTGTTATGTTACTGTATATGTTACTGGCTAAAAGTATACCTCCGAATTACATACTCTAAAAAAAAAATATCTATGTAAAATTCTCTTGATGATGGAATAACTTTAACATTTTTTTATTTGACATACATTTTGAAATGTCAAATAAAAAGCGGCGAAATATGCAATTTGCATATAATTTTTGTCACAAAATGCCTTATTGTGACTTATTTGTAAGTTTTTTTTTATGGAAAAAACACGGCAAACGAGCGTTCGGGTCATCTGATGGTAAGTGATTACCGCCGCCCACGGCCCCGTGCAACACCAGAGGAGTTACAGGTGCGTTGCCGGCCTCTAAGACGGGTTGGGTACAGTGTCGTGGACTTTTTCTAACCAATGAAATGATATGTTTTTTTAGTATGCACGTGGTTAAAGTAATTCGATGGTGTTCATAATTATTGATATTAAAGACTAACTAACAATTACATCGTAATGATATCGTAATATAGCGAATAGGACTCCTGAGGAAACTAAAACAAGAAAATATAAATCCGATCTTTGCGTTTAAGCAAACAAACGAACAAACTCTTCCATTTTATTATATTATCTTTTTATATTATTATCTTTGTATGACGTAAATTAAAATTATCTTTAGTATTAGCTAGTTAATATTAATTAATCGTCTGTTTTTACTTTATCAAGCGATTAGCCTCTATTAATGAGTAATGTACCTACTGGTAATATTTTATGTCATTGCATTTCTATATATAGATTTTATACAGCAGGGATTTTTAAATAAAAATATACCTATATCTTCCTGTATAAAATATACCTTACTTTTATAAAAAATAAATATCATTTATATCACAATACGAGAAAATGTTATACAATATGTTTGTCAAGTCAAGAGCGGAGTGTCTTAGCACTAGACTCTCTCTGCCTACCCTGCTATATTCGGAGTACATCGCTATCAAGAGGCTTAGTTTTATATTATTTAATAAGGATAGGATAGAATAGGAAGGCCAGTCGTGGCGCAGGGGCACGAGTGTGTGACTGTAAACGCGACTCGTTGTGGGTTCGATCGCCGCTAGAGAAAATGAAATATAAATTAATATTATCATTTTTTTCGCTCTGGCGTCGAGGCAACCCAGCTGAAGCATGAGGGTGATTTTATATTTAATGCCTTATAATTATAACATATAATATTAGATATCATAGACTAAACCTTTGAGCACGTTTCTAATTTTTTATCAATTTCCGTCAACTGTCATTTCCATCGAACCAACCCGTGTAATCTGTTTTAGATAAAATATTAAATACAATTGCATAATTTCTAACAATGATTTATACATAATTCAAAAGAAATTATAATATTTCATTATCAAGGTAATTGTTATCGTCGTTGATTTGGGCAATTTATTGGATGCAAGCACCTTTGTGCTTTCGTAATATTGCTATAATTAAATATTGTGACGAAAGTTGCTCAGTAAAATGAAAGGACAAAAAGGCTGTTTTTATTATTTTTAAAATTCTATTCAGCATGTTATGCCCCTACACGTTCATGCTGGCTCGTCGCAGTTGGACAGTGTCTGGCTGTTAACATGTTGGTTTTTTTAGCTTCACGATACATATTACACATAGCAGGGAAACCTTTTAACTTAACCGTTGTTAAGGCATTCGTTCCCATTAAGACACTTCCGTTACTCACTTTCCGCCGAATTTTGAACGCATTGCGTGTTGAGTGGCGAAATTTAAGGATGAGGAATGATCTTATTTACATTATTTTCATTACTAGCACTAGCTTTTGTTGTTATTATATATTTTAGAGAAATTTAGAAATTTATAGGTTTTCTGTAAATGCTCCCTGATTACTATATATTAAGCATCATATAAAGTTATATTACATTTTTAAAACTAAAAATGTTCGTTCAATGTTTCCACGAGGTGAAATGTTTTGAGTTTCAACAAATTGTTTTGAAAAATAGAATAAAGGCAGCAGTAGTTACAGTCCGCGTGAGAGTTAGTTATATTAAACACTAGTCGTTGCCCACATATTTGCTTGTGTCGGGTCTATTTTTAAAATCTATTTTTTCCGTTTCCATGTGAATTTTGAAAATTAATCTATACCTTTTATTTACTGGAATTTAAGAAGAATTAGCCTTCTAAAATTGCAGTAGTTTGGTCGTCGCCCTCCTTAAGACTCTATGTTGTGGTGAATTAGTGTTTTATTAGTTTATTAATACGTAGTGTCCGTTGATCAAGTATATTGAGTAGTTGAGAGAGAATTGTGTCACTTATGATACAATTGTAATTTATTATTAAATTGACAAAATATGGCATATGCATGTACTCGAATAATATCTCTGGTCTCACATATTTTCAATGAAAATGAACTGGTTGTACTGTTAGGTACTGTTCATAATTGCTCTGTATACATAAACAACCAGTACTTTTCCCATAAATATAGCGTATACGCGTTTCTCATGACATCTTGTGTTTGACCTACTCTAGAATTATTGAATCTACAATTCACTGTATAAATCATTATCTATCTATATATTTTGTACTAATATAATAAAGCTAAATAGTTTGTAGTTGTTTGACTGAACGCTCTTATATCAGGAACTACTGGACCAAATAGAATAAATATTTTTGTGTTGTATAGTTCATTTATCAAGGAAGGCTATAGGCGATATTTATACGTTAAGGGTATCATTGTCACAGGTTTATTGGGCACTTATATTGAGTCATGTGCAAAACTTATGCCAAATTATTATTTATTTTCATTTGTCTACGCGAACGAAGCCGCAGGTAAAAGCTAGTATTATAGAACAGTTGAAACTGATGGGCCTTCGCTTCGCTTCCCTTGAGATCTGGTGGTTGAGTAATGGTCAAGTACAGGTAGAAGAAGTTGCGGGCAACAACTAGTATTTAATAAAATTATATTATGAAATCTTATTTGTTTAAAAATTGTTGCGCATTTAAAATTTACGATCACCTTCACAATAACTTACGAGTAGGTATCTACTTGATTAGTACGTTTTATACGTTTTCTAATTAAGTATAGATTATGTCAATTCCAAAATAATTCGTTTCACGATTTTTCGAAAAAATAAAATACTATAAAAATTTATATTATCCCGCTACGTTCAAATTTTTATATAATACGTATTCTAAATTAGTATTTTTCTTTCCTAAGTGTGTGGAATAACACCTTAAAAATGTTTAAAAAAATTTAATATTATTATTTTTTCACTTTTTTTTCTTCAGTTTCCCGCTCTATCTCGCAAATAACAATGTCCCATAGTGTTAAGACACCCTGTACCCAACTTTCCGTCAAATTTTCGAGGTATTGCGTGTTGAGTGGAGAGAGCGAAGAAATAAAAATATTCATAAATAAATTAATCCTCCGACAGAAAACGTACTACAGCGCCACGATGGAATTATTTTCATTGTTCTAATCTGAATAGACAACACGTATTGTTTAATTCCGCTACTCAACACTCAATGACTTAAAACACACAAATAAATGTAATATACCAACCAGTTGTCGTCACCATTTTTATCTGCATCTAGTTTAAGACGTAAAATGGGAAAATCCCATATATTCTCAAGAATTTTGGGAAACCCTTTCTAAGTAGGTACTCCCCTATACTCCGAAATTACAAGCCCAGCCGAGTCGTATCGTCTGTCAGTTACTCAGTAACGGAACAGTTTTATATTTATAGATATATAAATAAAAAACTAAAAAATTGTAACAATAATAAATAAGTAATAACAGTTTTACATGGAACAAAAAATCTATTATCAATAAGTATGTATTTTAAACGATTATACTTATCTATAGGTAATGTAAGGAATTTGAAAAGCAGCTCGCGTCGTTGCAAGGTTTGGCTTTCTCAATATTATAATCTAGTGATATTTTTTTAGCATTTTTAATAATTGTGATAAAAAATAAAAAAATAAAACAGCTTCACGCTGTATCCCGCACACAGCAGGGTAGGCAGAGGGAA
>DWAO01002180.1:0-16612 GCA_018230605.1 Heliconius congener
CTGGCCGCCTACTAACCTGGCCTGAGTAGTCGCGCGCAGGTTGCTCCCGCGCGCTCCTCCGAGCAGGCCGTCGAGGGTGCCCACACACCCTTGACTCCGCGATGTGCTTTGCAGGCTCCCGTCACCGCGTCTCGCGGCCAGTGGCGGTCGAGGAGGAGCACCGTGAGGTTTTAGTGACGGACGGACGGCCTACCATCTGCCGGTCCGCGAGCCCTAGATAAACCTCTCGAGTCTCCGCTCGGGCTGGTATCCGTAAAGGGATTTCCGCACGACAAAAAAAAAAAAGTAACAGTAAGAGTAAGATTTATCCGAAGGTACTTAAGCTATGAAAAACGCATGAATTATTATAAAAATACTGTAATTGAATAATGAACTTCTTCTCAACTACAGTATTTTTGTAACTGTTGTAGGGATACCCGATGATCATCGATTTTCGGTGAACATCGATGTTAGCAGTTAAAATATCTGTGTTTTAACATCGATATTGCATTAACTAAAACATCGATGTCAGCAGGGACACAGCATTGAAATTTAATCGCCTACACATGCTTTCAAGATTTTTACTTTTACAGTCGATTGACAAAAAATATTGGGACATATGTGTTAACTTTTTGATTTTTGTTTTAATTAAAAAGTCGTATTATATTGTAGTTGTTAGGATTCCGTATCTTTTAAGGAATAAAGGAACAGTTATAAAATCAATTATCAAATTTGGCAGCTAGCTACAGCTAGTTGTCAAATTAAACTAGCTTAATAAAAAATCTAAAAACAGCCTTAAAGGTGTGTGGGCCAAAATTTGATTTTAAAGTTTTAGTAAGGTATCAGATGAAAGGTATTAAATTGAATTTCAGAAAAATCTCGAGACCTCCAATTTTTGTACTGACCCCTCGGTGGGCGAGCACAACTCGCGCTAGTCTAGCTTTTTAAAAATTTATTAATGACGATATATGAAAATAAAGTCGATGCTTTTTTTTCGATTTTTATCGAACATCGTTAATTTAGCTTCAATGTTGACATCGAAGTCAACATCTATGTTTTCCTAACATCGGGCATCCCTTCATCCTTATACTGAAGTCGGAAGCAACAACAACATCAAGTCATCAACGGATATTTTAAACACAGAACATTTAATTTCAATTCTGTTGTAAAGAATCATTGTTGGTACTACAGCACCATTTTCCTTTAGTTGCTTATCATTATTCTACACTAATTGTCATTGTCCGTATTAACACATTTTTTACAAATTCCATTTTTAAAATACATAGGGGTAGTTCATAGATGCCACTTCAAAAAATGTGCATTATAATATCCAAGCTTATATCTCGCAGCAAAATTTCAGCTTTACACGCTGGGTTAAAAACACATAATTTATGGTTAAAAATAAGCATTTTAGGAGAACTGTCATTAAGCTTAACTTTAGAAGTATAGACAATAAAAACCACAGCGTGTGTCCAAGAAACTACCACAGATAGTTAAGAACAGATTGCGAAAAATATATGATTTTTTTATGATCTATACATAAAATATTTGTGATAAATATAATAAAATTTTAACTCTTATAAATATATAAATTTATTTTTTAATTTATTGAATATTATTGCTGGAATCAAATTTGTTGTGACATCTATTGGCGTGAATTGAAATATTCAACTCCAAAGCGACCTCTGCACTCTAGCCTACAAACTTAGGCAAATATAATCCGACAAACTAAAAATGTCTATAATGGTCCAAATTCTCCATACTCCATATTATATTCTTCATTTAATAATATTATACGTCAAAAGTTTCCCTTTGGGTATATGTGTTCTGTGGTTTTGTTCTACCAAGATTGTAGAGCTTAGTTTTTGACTTTTTGCATCGTGTTTACAAAATCTAAAAAGTAGATATCAAGAACTATTATTCTATAGGAAATCATTGAGTAAAATCAATCATGTGTTCAATTTTACGGAAACGGCAAATAATATGTATACCCAATAGATTTGGTTCATTTGTAGGCCGTTGCATAACTAATAAAATTGAAGATGTTAGCACTCACACAGGACAAGTATGTGTGTATTACTAAATTTTCTAATAATATTTTATAATTTATGGAACACAGGAAAGGTCATTGATAGTTTTAAATTAATTCAATAAAAATCTATTAGTTTATTTTATAACCGACTAAATATATTTTATTTTGTAAATGTAATTTGCCCCATTGTGTTTCGATTTAGTTAAAATGAAATTGTAATAAGAAAAAGAAATGAACACTCTATTTAGAATATTTTTTTCAGAAATGGGACTCTGATGATTACCGACTTGCTAGATTTGCACTTGCACCAAAGCAAGTAAATCCAAATTGGGCTATTAATTTAATTGCAGAGGTACCACCCAAAGAAGTAACAGAAAGAGTAGTCTGGTGTGATGGTGGAAGTGGCCCAGAAGGCCACCCAAGGGTTTACATTAATGTGGTAAATATTATATTAAAAAATAATCAAACATTTATTTCTTATCAAATTATTTTCTTTTAAATAGTGTTACCATTTTTTCAGGACAAGCCAGGCAACCATGCTTGTGGATACTGTGGACTAAGATTTGTTAAAAAAGATCATCATTAAAATCTTTCAGTAAAGTGAGCTTTATTTAAAGTGGAGTTTATTTTAAAAATATAGTCAATGTTAAAATTCTTCAATAGCTTAGAAGAAATAAATTTAATTTTACTCTAACCTTGTATGATTTATATATATAAAAGTAATTTATTATAGATGATTTTCTTACTTATAAAAAATATTTTTTGTGATTACTTTTATATATTAATAGCAAAAATGTTAAAAGCTGAGTTAAGGAAATATAGCTAAGCAGACCTTTTTCTTTAATAAATTTCTTTTTTCATTTATTACTTAATTCCTTTATATATCTATACAAAAAAATGTTTTACTGACCTCATACCCATCAGTATATGCTGTTGGGTAAGGGAAAAAGGTGTTATGTGTTTCTTTTTGGTGTGGCATTGAATACCATATCTCTGATGTTTTTCAACAGAGTGGAAAATGAGTAATACTGTCACAAAACTTTCTCTGCCTACAGTACTGCACCACAGTGTTTTTGCTAAATTAAAAAAGATAAAACTATATAAAAAAAAAACATTTTCCATAATTGAATTTAATTCCAAAGAAGTAAAGGATTTCTCATAGTATGTGTAATAATCTGTGGAAAGCGGGGCTTTGCCTGTCTGGGACATAAAATTTTTGGTGTAAAAATCAGGACACCTGGCCATGCTGCTTCTTTCACTCAATTTGGTTGAAAGCAGGTGCTGTTTTGGTGGAATACAGTATCGTAACACTAAGTTCTCTCTGCCATACAATGTAACCAAAATATAATGTGCGAAATGTGCAGGATTCTAATCTCTCTTACCTGTGTCAAGATGCAAAAATATATAAAATATACCAGAATATAATATAACAGAACCTGTGACTAATAGAATCTATAAAATATATTATTTAATAGAATCTGAAAATGGTCTCTGCCTCTGATGAGTGTAGCTATAGCTTTTCATCTAGTTAGTAATAAAAAGATTTTATATTTTATTATATTATCAATTTTATATTAATTACATAGATAGTGTGTTTTTGTCAGCACATCTTTAAATGAAATCACAGTTATAATTATTCTTTTTTTTCCCAAAAATGAAAAAGTGATTTTTTTCAAACAAAATAAATAATAAAGGTATTGTTGTAAAATAAAACACCATAAGCCTATCAAAGGAAAACCGCCGCATATGCCTTATTTTATTGCCGAATTTGAGTTGTAGCTATTGGTGGCAAAGTTCAATTTTTTTTACTATTAGTAGTGTTTTTGTATGTTACAATAGTTTTTTTTATGATTAATAAAAATAAATCTTTGGGATAATAAATATATCATGACCTTAAAACATGTTAATTACAATTGCATAGTAAATAATGAAAATACAGACTTGAAACTATTTTAAATTTTCAATAAATAGTAATTTAAGCATGAAACATAGATTTTATTTTAGGTACATGATTTTAACAAACTTTGAGAAGTTGAATTAAGCTATATGTACATACATACATAAATAATAATTAATTTTACTCTTTTTGAAGTAGTTTATTTTCCGAATTTTCGTTTTGTAGCTGCTGCCTAATATCTCTGTTTGATTGTAGGAGTTCTTTCAATCTTTTGTGAATATCATCATTCTTTTGTTCTAACATATCTAATGCTTGGTTTAATTCCTCCAATTGATTGTCCAATATGTCATATTCTGTAAGAGATTATAAGGTGTTAATATTAAATTTTCCATTTTGGAAATTCATTTAATTTTTATAATAGGCATTGTTTGGTAGAAGATGTATGTAACAAATGATGAAAATGCTTGAATAAGCATTTTTATGTATAAGGAAGATTTTAAAACTCTTTATTTACCTTCATGAGTTATATCTTCTTCATCATTGTTTTCCATTTCATTAGATACTGATTCATTTTCTCCAGGCTTATTATCATCAACTCCTGTCATAATGATAATAATTAATCAAATGTTACTCCCGTAAACCGTTTAATTTTTTAGTAAATATTTGCTTGCTAATTGAATGTTAAATTTATAAGTTATTGTATTTTACACAAATAATATTTGACATTTTTACTTATATTCGCAACTCAAAATTTTAGGCAATTCTATGTAGTGTTAACAGCCCATAAAAAACTCAAAACCAAAAATTACCCATATTAATTATTACTTATATACCATATGATTCATACTTATCTTTGTCTTTTTTAATTACCTATAAAGAGCTGAATAGATATTAAATAGTAAAAGATAATATTTTCAAAAAAAGAAAAAACCTACATAACGTATAGATATGGCGCTTCATAAAAATATTATCTGTTAACTTTTTGTTAAATTATCGCAATGCTATTTAAATTTCTTATGCTTGTATTGTTGCTAAGATTAGATAAGAAGAGATATTTTTCCTATACCTGCTAGAAGAGGTTTTAAAATAGATAATATATTTAATTATGATTAATGAATCATTTCCAGAAAACCACTCAATAGAATTAATATATTAAATGTTATATGCATATAATTTTTAAGGTATTAGAGGCATTAATTAGACTTATTTAATTACCATCGAATTCATTATGTATTTCACCTCTTCTTCCTAGGCTCCTAAATTTCTACTGCTTGTAAATTATGTTCCTTATAAATAATATTCGTGTTAACTTCCTAACAGCTTATTAAGCAAATTCTTAAAAGAAACAATAAATTACGCAAAATTTTGCACAACATAACTATAATCAGCTCCACCCGCCGTGCACAGGATGTGACGGATCCTAGTATATATTATCAGGTTTTTAAGCTAAGGATGTGTTATTAAATGCAGTAGTATACAGAATTCGTTGAAACAGATCAGATATTTCTACTGCCTCGGACGTCCATCGATACGAAATGAGATCTCTTATTTATATATAAAATACGGCACATTTCAATACTACTTGTATTTGTTGCTTAGACGAAGTGACAAAAATACAATTATTTAGAATCTGAATTGTCACAAACAACAATTGTACGTTAAATTCCTTGAAAATGAGGAGAAAATATATAGTGATAACCCTTTAATGACGTAAGAAACAACCATAAACAATGTAAATGTATGTCAAGTGACTCAATTTAGTTTAAATTACAGATTAAACCTTCAATAATTAAAAATCACATAAGTGTACAATTATTAAAAATAAATATATTTCTAATTTAGTCTATTCTTGCTCTTCGATAAATATTAAACAAGCTCACTGCGGGTCCAATTTTCAGTCAAGTCCAGCCCACAGAACACATATACCCAAAGAGTCCATCTTGTCCAATGGTCCAACCTAAGCATTTGTGTAGTGTGATTGGGATCTTTCCTGTCGTATGTTTCAAATGTTGGCCAGCAACTTGTTATGATGTATCGTTTTTATTGAAATTCCTTATATAACTTTCTTTTCAACTAAATTTAACGGCACCCCGCGTTCTCATTCTTTATTTTAGAGAAAACACAATAATACTGAGATCATTTTAGACCTCAAAGCAGGGCTACATAAGAAGCAGAACAAATTTCTGTGCCGATATTATTGATAATATTATTATACGTGTATGGTCGGGCTAACAGATTTACTACAGCACCACAGACTATTAATATACTGTGTAAGTTTGGTGTGGCTAAATTGACACTTTTATATTTCAATCTATATTCTATTGATAGTATTGAGTATTGTGTGACAAGTCAGAAAGTAAAATACAAACCCAAACAAAAGGTTTAATTTAATTTGTTAATATCTACCATCTTACACAACATACTTTAGTAAGTTATTTTTAATATCATAATAACTATTTTATTTATAATATTAACTATTTCAGCTTAGAAATTACCAAGTTAAAAAGATGAATAATTCGTCATCTTTAGTAATGTCTTCTTTCAATATTGTGCGTACAATAATCTGAGTTTAGGACAATATTTTGATAAGGAAATGGAGCCTTATAATCATATTTTATTTACTAAATTTGTTCTATCTTCTTGTTTGCAACGTCGCATACGCTTATTGTGTGTTAAGTGACTCATTTCCTACTTTTTTATTTAAATATATTTTTTTAACAATATAAACATTTTTGAAAGTCGAATTGGTTTAACTGAATAGAACAAAAGTATCATTTTATAATTATTCGTATTTTCCAAGTAATTAAAAAATAAGCTCATTTGTGTTATTGTTTTTTTTTTTTAGAAAAATGACATCTGGACCATATAATTACTCATATATTTTTAAATATATAATTATTGGTGACATGGGTGTCGGCAAATCGTGCCTTTTACATCAGTTTACTGAGAAAAAATGTAAGTACATTTTTATTTTTTATTTTTTTTTACTATGTGTATTTATTCTAAAAACATTATTTTTTCTTTGATGATAAACCAAATAAAATAAAATTTTGAATGTATGTCAATTTAATATTCAATTTCTAAAGAGTTATAACATTTTGTTACAGTCATGGCTGATTGCCCTCATACAATTGGTGTTGAATTTGGCACTAGAATAATTGAAGTAGCGGGTCAGAAAATAAAACTACAAATATGGGACACAGCTGGACAAGAAAGATTTCGAGCTGTGACTCGCTCCTACTATAGAGGAGCTGCAGGTGCCCTGATGGTCTATGATATAACTAGACGGTATGTTCTACAAATATTATACTGAGTAATGCAATTTTTTGTTCTCTTGCCTTACATAATTTTCTTACTTGATAACAGGTCAACATATAATCATTTAAGCAGTTGGCTCACGGATACTCGTAATCTAACAAATCCGAGCACTGTAATATTTCTTATTGGTAACAAGTCAGACTTAGATGGCCAAAGAGATGTTACATATGAAGAAGCCAAACAATTTGCTGATGAAAATGGATTAATGTTTGTTGAAGCCAGTGCTAAAACGTAAGTAAATAATTATATATATAATACAAATATTAACTATTAATTACAAAGTACATTTAATAAATTCAAAAGAAGGAGTTTCTATATTTTCTTAATCTTCAAAATATTTTATTTCACTATTTTAGTTGAACAACATTAATGGGGTTTCCATTATTATGATATATTGGGTAGGCTGGAAGAGATTTCTGAGGTTGTAACACACAACAGTCTTTCAACAACAGTCTATCAATCTATGTTAAAGTGTCTTGCAAAGCTTTAAATTATTTAACCTATTGAGGATCAGCTCACTTGAAAATTGGCTTATTTGTCTTAATCAAACATAATACTTATATAATATGAAGGTGTAATAAAAATACAATTTCTTTGGATCTTGTCCTTGTCAAGAAGATCTGGATAATAGCAAAATATTTTTAGGCATGTTTCAGCTTCATACACTAGAGACCTGCCCTAGACCACAATCATGTGAACTGCTACTATAATATTCATTCTTGGTTTTATCTTTGGCATTGACACCCTCTACTTCAATCCCTTCAATCTTTTTTCCCAATAAAAAGGAACCATGGTCCTTCCCCAAGGTCATTCGTATCTTCGTACTAAAGTTCATTAAAATTGATTTAGTGATCTAGACATAAATCAGGCAAACAAAGGAAGTTACTTCCTTATTTATAATATTAGTCTCAATAATTTGGTTATTTTAATGTGTTAGTAATAAAAATCTAATCATTTTGAATACCATGAAGTAAATTATAAAATGGTTTGTTTCAAATGCCAAGCTGTCATTGGGCATGATAACAATTGATGTACTTATAAAATTTCAGAGGTCAAAATGTAGAGGAGGCATTCCTAGAGACAGCGAAAAAGATCTACCAGAGTATCCAGGACGGGCGGTTGGATTTGAATGCCGCAGAGTCTGGTGTGCAGCACAAGCCAGCGTCGCCCGGACGCCCTCTGGCCGCGCCCCCCGCCTCGCGCGATCCCTGCGCCTGCTAACCTCACCCCGTCCCCCATTCCCATATCCCGCACCTCTTGCACCCCACAATATTGCTATATATCATAAAAAAGTCATGTATTTTCTCTGTCTCTCTTATTTAAATGGTTTATGGTAATATTCAGAGGCAGCATTTTTAAATAAACAAGCCCATACGAAGCTAGAAAATTGAAGGGCGAAAAAATTGTTTGCATAATGAAAGCACTTTAAAAGTTATGTTTTCAAATTGATAAATCAATCAAACAAAATGGTAGTAACTGTGAAAGATAGGTAAGTTTATTATTTCAATAATATTTAAACCCGTAATGAAATGTAAATAATAAAACTTATAGAAAAGTCAAAGTTATCACAAATTTAATTTAGATATGTCCATAAGTTAACATATCGTCGGCTTAGAATATAATACCTGCTAACAGCCTATTAAACAATTTATTAGGAGAGACAAATAGCGTCTAAAATATCAATATGAAATTGAATAAAAGTAAATTTTGGGTTCTTTTTTTACACTTTCGAATGGTATAAAAGTGAACATAACGAAAAAACAAAAAAATGATTTAGTAGGTTTACATTCTAAGCCAATGATGTATTGATTGACATAGTTAATTTTTAAATGCATTTTGTCTGCCATTCTCGATTTTAATTATTAAAAATAGTTTATGAAGACAATATGGCAGCTTCTCATATTAAATTCAATATTGTGAAACAGCAAATATACCTTTAATTTACTAGCTCTCATTATCTAGCTTCGCTTTACTTTGGGCCATTTGTATATACATATTCATATGATAGTAATCCCATGTTATCGTTTATACTACGTATATAATTTAATATTGCTTTTTATTGTTTTTCTAGTTGTATTTTTTGGGTGCACTCTAATCTCACATTCCATATAATTGGGTTCATGGAATATTATATAAGAGATAACATGTTAGGATTTTACTGATTTTATATATCAGTAAATGAAAAGTATCATAGAGTTATGAATTTAAAAGCTTTTGGATGATTGATAAGATATAAATATAGTATTTGACAAATATATCCTCATATGTTTTTATTAGAAATTATTGGTTTTAAACATTTTTTTTTGTTGTTGTATTTGAATAATTCCCGACTGCTAAGGAAGGGTTGTTTTTAAACTGATATAAGTAAATACTGTATATGCGATATAAGTAATTTACAATGGCATGTTTGGTATTATTTTTTCATAACACTGTAACCAACCTTATGTCCTACTTATTTAGTTATGATTGTAATACAAATGCTGTTTAAAAATATTACAATTGTACTAAAGCAATAGTTGCTTGTTTGTTTTAACATTTGACCTTACACAATAGGATATTCATCAAATAATACATTTAAATATATGATCTATGTTAAGGAAGTAGTGCTAATAAAACTTAAATTATATATTGTATAATAGTAATAATAGTGTAACAAATATTTTAAAAATTACAAAAAATGGTAAATAAAAAAGTTGTTTCTTCTATGTATATTTAAGATGCTATTTTTCCTCTATAAGGCATTCTTTTTCTGAATAAGATTTTCCTTATTATTGCTTTAGATAATGTATGCACTGATTTATATGAAAGGTTAAAAGAATATCCATCATACAATAACTTTTATTTAAAATTTTTATTTGAATGTTACCAGATTAGAAATTGCAATTCATTTTCCTATTTTTTTATAAGTCTTTTTAGAGTTGCACATTGTTATCAGCCAATTAAATGGGATTATTCATTTCTGTTTCTGTAATATCTGACCTTTTTTCTAATTATTTTAGATTTGCATACCCAAATAATGGTTATAAATTTATTTCAAATCATTTTATAATTGATCTGAACTGTATCAACTGTTGTTGACAGTTTCATGCATATCTTAGTTTTGTATTAATATAATTAACATTATTAGAACAAAACAAATAAATATCAGTGTATTATAGGGTTATATAAAATCTGTAATATTTGATGTTTGAGATAATACATTGTTTCTTTATGAATAGAAATGTCAATATTTATAAGGAGTCCTTTTTACTACAAATGCAGATTTTAAAGTGTAAAAAATGTAGGTAACCTAAATATAATCGATGAGAATACTATTGTTAATAAACATTGTCTTATGTTTATATTGCTCTTTTATCTTAAGTAACTGAATTAATGTTATATATGTTATTTTAATCAAATTGAGGTATAATTTATTGCAATTAGAACTATTTTATTACATCATATTACATATTATAGACTTTTAAAGTAAAATTGTTTTATTTAATGACATGTATTTTCTACTTTAAAATAATATATGGTTATCATTCTGATAATTTTAATTCGTTATTCGCTTATTATATAATAGCAATTATAGTGAAAGTATCTATCCATTAATTTTTATCTGGTTGTAATGCATGCTCGCAAAAGCTAAATGAAATTGGGTGGCACAGTTTAACACCTTGCTGACCGGTAATTTTACACAGAAATTAAAGAACGAAAGAATATATAAGAAGAATGAAAGAACTACATCATGTGGCCGGCAACTTCTAAGCGATTTTATTAAGTTCGATTGGCTAATAATAGTAACTATAAATTTAAATGTAATACGAAAGTAAACTGTTGATCCAAAACAGGAAACTGTTGATCCAATCCGATAGCAATATATTATTGAGTATACAGTAGTATTGTTTATAGAGCCAGTCGTGGCGCAGAGGCACAAAGTGTGACTGTAAAATCGACTGGTTGTGAGTTCGATCCCGACTCGAAGAAATGAAATATTTATTTACATTTGTATTTTCATTTCTTCGCTCTGGTGTCGAGGCAAAGAGTTGAGTTCCGCCACTCAACATACTATGCCTCCAGAACTCGGCGGAAAGTGGAGAATGAAGTATCTTAACACTAGGTTTTCTCTGCCTACCCTGATGTATGCGAGATACAACGTGAAGCTGAAAAAAAAGTATTGTTTATCCAAAATGGCCACCACAATAAAATGGCAGACTACATATTTCTTCCACCACATTCGATATTGGTATCAAATAAAGAGGCTTGAGGGGAACAATACACACTATGAAATAAATCCAAGATCGCTACCATAACAAAATAGCGGTCTACATATTTCTTCAAGTTCACTTTATTGACTTGACTAGAAGACTACATCACGCTATGAAATGAATTCAAGATGATCGCCACTATAAAATGATGGGCTACATATTTTTTAAGTTACCATATGGGTATTAAATGAGAGGACTTGACTACAAGAATACAGCACACTATGACATAAATCCAATATGGCTGCCATTGTAAAATGGCGGACTACAAATATTTTAATGGCGATATGGAAATCAAATTAAAGGGCTTGACTTGATGAATACAAAATACTGATATAAATCCAAAACGCCCACCACAACAACAAACATCACACAACACAAAATCACCCTACTAACAAGAATTCCAAAAGCTTCAGCCCAGGATTCCACAGCAATTTGATATTATGAGACAAGAAACTTGGTCCTTGTTTATGCTTTAGATGAGATAGCTTTAAATAATTCAACCAGATCGAAGTGTCTATATAATTGCAAGTCGTCTGCATATAGATGACATGGAGAAGAAAAATATATGAGAAGCGACCTCGAGGAACGCCATCTGTTATATCTAGCCAATCTCATGACAAATCGTCGTTCAAAATCGACAGAGTTGAAGGTGCTGCTAAAAACTAGTAAGACCATTACGGTGAGATTAGTATTATCCATTGTACACTGAATGTCCTCTGCAATATTTAGCAACGCGCCGACAGTGTTGCGTGATGGACAAAAATAGAATTTGTAACGACTGAATATATCATTGGATAATATATAGGAAAGTATATAATTGCTCGGGGATAATAGATTCGAATACTTTGGAAAGGAGTAGGGGTAGGACAATATTGTCATATATTTCATGGTATTTATTTTTAAGTGTGTTGTAT
Organism: Heliconius congener; assembly: GCA_018230605.1. Classification (NCBI taxonomy): domain Eukaryota; kingdom Metazoa; phylum Arthropoda; class Insecta; order Lepidoptera; family Nymphalidae; genus Heliconius; species Heliconius congener. The sequence goes on from DWAO01002180.1 coordinate 12,391, forward strand.
TCATTATCTAAGCCAATTTGATTTGATACCCATATAAAGGATGTTTTTAAAAATATATAGGTCACTATATTGTTGTGGCCATCTTGTATAATCAAGTCCTTTCATTTTACTCTGAAGAAATACGTAAGATCTTGGATTTTTTTCAACAATAAATTATTATCTGTAATTAGGGGAATAATAATAACGCAATGAGGAGTTCATTTATCGCCTGTCATCAACGGTTGGCCACGATAAGACGAGTTAGCTCGTCTCCGGTCAGCAGTGTTAATATAGCTCCGCCTTGGAGACCTTCGCACATAGCAGGGTAGGTAGAGGAAACTAAGTGTGAATACACTTCATTCTTCATTTTCCGCCTACTTTTCGAGATTTTGCGTGTAGTTGCGGATCTTAATGCCGCGCTTTGGCCTGTTACCAGAGCAACGAAATGATTAATTGCCAGGAGTCAAAATCACACCTAAAACCGTCGCGTTTACAGTCAGATGGAATTCAAATAATATTATTGAAAATAAAAAGTCGCATGCTTCATTTTTTGAACGTCAATGATTTATCACCAGTACACTAAAGCTATTGCGATAGAACGGATTCTGCTATTATCAAGTATAAATATTCCTGGGAGTGGAAATTGTACCAACAATTTTGTAACGTCGTCGTTTACATCCTTGCTGTACTGTAGTATAACTTCACACTTCATAGTAATAGAGAGGCACGAGCACGGCATTTTTTTATTTTGTAGCGGTTGGTACACGGTACTCGTGAGACTTATTATTCGTGCGGAAACATCTGAACGACAATGGTCATATAAACATATAAAAAGACTCGCGAGATATCCGCTGTCTTAATGTGAACTTACACTTTTAATAATTTACTAATCATATTTTTGAAATCACATTATAATTATTAATAATACCTATAGGACACGCTCAGGTTATACTTCTGGTGCGTAAATAAAAATAGCGTTTATTTTATTATAAATATATTTAAAAAATATATGTAACTTATCTTAATTGAGTTTATAAAAATATTTTTTTTTTCTTTAACATTTTGCCTTTATCCTTTGAGCGTATTTACAAAATTTCATCTTTTAAAATATAAAATCTTATTAACAAAATATACAATAATACAGATATATAAGAGCATCGTGGTAACAGTAAATAAGATATTAGCGCACTAAGACATTAAGGGGGTGTTTAAAAGTAACGTAATGCAATTTTGAGTTGGGAGAGAGGTTCATGTAACGATAAAACGATACCATACAACGATACGATACGAGCAAATGGTGGCCTAAGCAATGTGAAACATACCATTGCTTTTTATCAAAAAAATGTGAAAATGGCCAAATTACATTTTTACAAGGAGCCCCTTGATTGAACAGTACATTATTTTTGTTCTTTTTTTTTGAAGTTGACATTTTTAACTAGTAGCAGTAGGCTTACAGAGGATCCTCCTCCTCTGTAAGCCTACTGCTACTAGTTAAAAATGTCAACTTCAAAAAAAAAGAACAAAAATAATGTACTGTTCAATCAAGGGGCTCCTTGTAAATGCACTAGAGCTTGGCGGCGGGGCGCAGCGCGGGGCGCAGCGCGTCGCGCATGTGGCGCAGCGCGCGCTGCAGCGCGGCGCGGTAGGCGGCGGCGGCGGTGGCGGTGGCGGGGTGCGCGCGGAAGGCGGCCGTCGCGAAGTTCACGTCGTCGTCGCGCGGGTTGTAGCACGTGGAGTACCCGTCCGCCACCAGCGGCCCGTAGCACATGAACCCGTCGCACTTGCACGCCACCTGCGGACAGTGTATACTACTTCACGCTGCAAACCTGGTAAGACCTCAATTCAACACAGCGTTTTGTTGGTTACCAAATTACCGAAGTGGAGATATATTCCTTTCAGAGTGGAAATCGCACCAATAACCGACGTTCACAATCCCGTTCTCCGTTAACACTAGATTGCCAGGTTCCTTCTGCCTACTCTGTTATGTGCGGAGTACAGAAAAAAATCAACGATTACAATCAGACGCTGTTGCGCTGTGCCATATAAATTTTAAGGCCGCGTCATTTATATGTTTATTTTTATTCTATTCTATACATTTTGTACCATTTGCTAAAATATTTGTTTAAAACTAATTTTTATATTCATATTACTTAAACCTAGACTTATATAATATTTATATTAAAGTATAATACTATATTTTAATTTTAATGATAAACATTAATATTCAATCTGTACATAAACAGAGAATATAATACACTTTGTAATAGCTAGTTAGTTTCCATTAGACAAAGCTCAGTGCTGTATAAATGTTAATAAAGGAATAAGTATTCTTTCAAGATAAGATGCTTATCTTTAAAAGACCTGCAATAAAAGTAAGCCTTATGCATTCTGATTTTACAATGTTTAATCGTATTACCAATAAAATTGTGAAATGCGTACCTGGCTTGTGGAAATTCGCATGTGGGCACTTCTCACATATCCGGGGTCAGAGTATAACTTGGGTATCTCGATTCCGTTTTCAATCGCTATTAATTTTAGTCCTAACAAATGCCTATCTACTCCTAATCCTTGTAAAGCCTGTAAATGTTATAAGATTTTTTATTTTAATGATATTGATGTTTAGATTATCGCGGTGTTGGTGGTTGTTGCTGGGTGTGTGGTTGATTGGTGCTGGAAGAAGAATTTCACTGCTCAAGAAGCAATGCTTCGAAAATTGTGCAGGAAACAGAATATCTTGACATGAGAATATTAATTATTTCGTTTCCTCGAGTGGAAATCGAACGTTTACTGTCACACGCATGTGCCTCTGCGCCATGACTGTTCTGAGTTCTAATAGAATGGAGTAGAATGGAAAATAGTTATTATAAGCTTAATAACTATTTTCCATTTTATTCTACATAACATTTATGTATAAAGGGTTATGTAGGAAACACTACATAACCTAATCCATCTCACTTCCCCTTATGTTTTTAGTTTCTATGTTGTCTCCCTTTGGTCCTAGTAGTCTCTTTCTAATATGCCTATTATTATATTAAACTATTACTAAGAGAAATCATTGTATCATCTATCTCACTATTGTGGGCTAAATCCGATAGATGGGTTTGATGGTCTCTTTCTAATTTTAATGAACTGCCATAATAGATTAATATCTATTAATAATACAACATGTTCCACCTCACTTCCGCAAATTGTGGCTATCTCTCTCTCTCCCATACCTGCGCGGTGTAGTCGCGGTGCGCGGCGACGGCAGCTCTCAGTGCGTCGCGGCGCTCGGGCAGGGGCGCACGCTGCGTCATGGCGCGCGCGAACGCGACAGACTCAGGCGAGCACGAGCGTATGGTCTCCGTGCGGCCGCCGGCGTACATGCGCGTCGCTGCTGACTCGTAGTGCGCACCGGGCGTAGAGTGTAAGCTACGAGAAATTATATATATTAATAGTAATCATTTAATTAAATCTCTATTACCCTTCAGCACTCGACTTGTGGATTCGATGTTAATAACTGCGTTTCGCTACCGTATAAAAATGTCAGTATAAGCACAGCATTCAGAAGTGATCAATGTCTGTGACTCGTAATGCAAATGATGCAATGAGCACTACATCATCTGCTTACATCACGCAATTTATGTTTAGATTTCCTTTATTCTCATGACACTTTGGTTCACTCCTCGGAGACAGTTATCTACATATAAATTGAACACCTAAGCTGACATAGTGCAACCTTGTTTAATACCTGATTGAATGTCAAACCAAGGCGACATGCTTGCTCCTATTCGCACGAAGGCTGAGTGATCTCACGAAAGAGCTTTACAACGAACTTTAAGGGTTAGCTCACATTGTACCGGGGCAGGATTCCCTTAGATTCCTTCTCAAAACCCTTTAAACACTTTATCCATAAAGGCACAGAAACCTTTATGGTATATGGCCAAGATCATTTTATCATGATCATCCAGACGGAAAAGATTTAATCCATACACCCTCTTCCAGGTCTAAAACATCCTTGAGATTTCCATAATTGCCTTTCGGATCTCTCTTCCATTCGACCCTCTAATATTTTAGCATAAATTTTACTGTCCAAGCTAATGTATAGTAATGTGTAGTGTATGTATAAATAATATTAGCTATGCTGATGATATGGTGCTGCTGAGTGCATCTGTCTGTGGCACAAGAAAATTACTATCTGTATGTGAGTCGTATGCTAAGTCACATGGTCTAATTTATAATGTAAAAAAGAGCAAAATAATGG
>DWAO01002181.1:0-16612 GCA_018230605.1 Heliconius congener
TATTTTGATTATTTAGACTTATATTTTCTTACCAATCCTATTGAAGACTGAAAATTATTTCATAAATATATTTTGATAAATATTCGTATAGTTTAAGCGAGCGAAGCCGCGTCCAGGTCCGCTAGTATTTATATACGTCTTTTTGTATTTATACATCACAAAAAGTTACAAACTCTGACAGCCAGAACAAATGTATAACAATATATTTTTGTTGCAGCATTTATGTTTTTAAATGCTGTAAAGACGTTATCTTAATGAAAACACAAAAAAAGTAATACGTTTTTGTTTCATAAAAATAAAATTATGGTTTTTGTTATATTTTATGAAAGGTTTTAATTAAAATAGGTATAGCATTGAATGCCATATTTTTTTTAATTTTAAATATTTTTAGTTTATATTCTATTATATAAGTCTTCTGGCAAAAATCCTACCTGAGGGGTAGTAGATACATTTTTTTTGCTACCTTAGTTAAATTTCGTTAATTCAAATTAAAAAAATTATAATTTCAAATTTTTTTAACGAATTTAAACGACATCTTTTTACTTTTAAAGAACCATTTTATTTTAAAGGTAAAAATATATAATATAAATAATAAGATTACCTAATTCATAAATTAGAAACACTACTGCACTTACATTTAGCATTTTAATTTACTTTTGATCTCCACTCTTGATAAACAAAAAAATTAAATAACTCATCTAGTAGATCCCTATCTTCTAGGTTAGTCTCATTTAGTTATCGAGTTAGGTCGAGAAAATGAAAATATTTTGAAAATAAATATTTATATTTTAGAGAGAATTTATATTATAGAGGCCAGTCGTGGCGCAGCGGCACGAAGCCGACTGATTGTGGGTTCGATCCCCACTCGAGGAGATGAACTGCTGCTACGCTGCTGTGTGCGGGATACAGCGTGAAGCTGATTTATTTTATTTTTATTTGAATTATTCCTTAATGTATATTAAAATTTACTGCAAACACGTGTAGTTACAGCATATCCTTTTTAATTCCCCTTTGACGTTAATTATCATTTTTAATAACAAATTTTATTTTTGGTCTTGTATTCAGGTGCTTTTTAAGATTAAAAATTAAATTATTAATTAAATTAGTCAAGGCCTATAAGGAAAGTCAACGTAAGGTTAATACAACAGTTATAAATTCTGTATTAGGATTTATGTACTTTATGTAACTCTTTGTAGCTACAGGAAGAAAAAAAATATCCCTTTTTATTACATGAACTGAATACACTACAATTGGAAGAAATATTTTACGTTTTATCCTTGTCCGTAGGCCAGAGACAACGGAGTGCTAAACACTATACGAGCGCAAGATACCAGGGCCTCCCCCCGAGAAACGAGCATCAGTACTTCCCCGTTGATGTGATTAGTAACGTATGGGGCAGTGGGTTCCACCACTCCCACGCGATATCCTGATTGAAATGATTTAAGTAAATATTTAAATGAAATTTCTATGAGGCCAAACCAGCATAGCATAGATAATACGATATCTCCAGTTTATAATACAAAAACATTTTTTGAAATTTTAAAAATATTGTTCCATTCGATAAATATATAAAAAAATTAAAAAATATGTATTTCTTATTAGTCATAATTTTAGGAACTTTGTTACAATATATTTTTTTAACAATTGTTAAAAGAAAAACATTTTTAATTGTAAAAAACCAAATAACCATATTTTATACTAAGCTAAAAATACACAAAAATCTCTTTCAAATACAAAAATTTTGAAGCTATATTTCAAATAATATTTAAAACTAAAAGAAATAAAAGAATACTCTTTTGCCAGCATCCATGAGCATTGCACATACCTACTATATATTTTTTTTTAAAATAAGCCACACACGTCACTCGCGAAATATTAAATCAGTCACATATGAAAATCTACTGCAACGAAATTTACATGCGAACTAACATTTTACATAACAACAAATATGCAAAATCGTCAGACTTTATTACGATTTTGGTAAAATGTGTGTGTTTTTTTTGTTAATATAGAGATTAAACAATAAATGTATTTTGGTAATATAGCAATATTTCTTTTAAATGGAGGCCGGTCGTGGTGCAAAGGCACAAATTGTGACTGTAAATGTGACTGGTTGTGGGTTCGATCCCCATCCCCATCCCTCGAGGAAATGTAATATTTATATTATTTATATTTATATTTCCATTTCTTCGCTCTGGTGTCGAAGCAAAGCGCTGTCTACCCCTCTGAGTGTTGAATACAACGTGAAGCTGATTTTTTTTAGTAGATATATAAACTATTCAACATCTATTCATATACATTCTGAAAATTATGAATATATATTATATAGGTTAAGGTTCCATTTATTACCTACGTTATATAAGGAGGTATCTACTTACAGCCCTTGAAAAAGAAAGGGTAAAGTTTCGGGAATGCTTCAAAGAGTTTTATAACCTTTTAAGGCTCTCAGATTTCTTGCTAAAGGTAAAATCACAGAAAATATTAGTTTTATTTTCGGTCAGAATTCATAAATGTATAAAACAAGAAACGAGACTTGAATATCGGAAATGCTTAGGTTATACATTATTAAAATTGGTAGGATTGTTTACAACATAGACAGCAAACAGTAACTTAAAAGTTGATAGTGTATTCAGTTAATACTCAAGTAAGGTTAAAAGCTTAAAATAATAGGTATAAAAACATATTTGATAATAAGCATATTCATTATCTTAAACTAATTATTAGTCAAGTGCGTAATTTACATCTTAAAAATATTAAAGTTGCTATATGTGACAATATTTAAAAAAAATGGAATATGATTAGCATATTCTTGATGAAGCAAAACGCGGTGTTGAGTTCCACCACTCAACACGCAATGCCTCCTGAATTTGGCGGAAAGTAGGAAACGGAGTATTAGGATAGAGATATTAGGTTCCCTCTGCCTACCCTAATATTAGCGGGATACAGCGTGAAACTGATTTAATTTTAATATCCTACTTTGAAAGCGATTACTGATTTATAATAAATTGATATGAAATGATAACAAAAGCATATAAATAGAATAATTGCGTAATATCAATTGGAATTGCCACTACTGACGTCCAATAGTTGCATTCGAAACATTCAGACTATTGAGTTCTGACCCACTTTTGAATTTCCAATCCTTCACGGTCGATTTCTCCTTGCACTGGTTTAGCAGCACACGCGACGGCGAGTGCTAGCGCCTGATACTAAATGACGAGCAATAATATGGAAAATTGTTTTGCTTTTTCGATTTTATAGGATTATTTTGAAAGTGGCGGAAAATTGTTATGTTCATTCAATTTAATAAATTCTTTTAATATCATGGGTTCTTCGCTTTTGTAATTTATACGAAATCAAATTAAATATTTGATCGCTTTCATTGTGCGTTTGGGACGTATCTGAGTCCATACTATAATAATTATTTGATATACTATATTTGCTATTCAGTATTATACATACGTAATTAAAATATCTCAATAATTATTTTTCTATAAAACAATTTTCTTTAAATGAATTGTAAAATTGATGTTATATGATGAATTTTGTTTATTTGAAGCGTTAACGAGCAAAAAGATAACAGTGATTACCTTAATTAATAACAATGTATATAATTGTGCGCTCAATATTAATAATTGAAACTTGTTAGCAAATTTAACATACCATATTTATCATTTTTAATACGTACTCAAACGTGGCTTAGCCCGCTTATTATATAATAGCCAAATTGTTAAATCTCTACATAGCTTGTAGCCTATGTATTATTCTGATATATAACCAATATTACTATACTATAAAGTTTCATCCAAATCCGTTCAGTAGTTTTTGCGTGTAAGCGGAACAAACTTTCACTGTTACATTTATAATATGGACAGGATATATTGCAAAGTTTATGTTGCCCCCGAGATTGCAGCTCGCGTGTACTGTAGATACAATACTATTGTGATCCAATTGTGTAACTACAATAGAGTTATTGTCAAGCAATGTTTAAAAGACATAAATGTTAGATATATCTATATTTCTTGAACTATAATTGTATTCCTATATGGATATTTTACATTTGTCGATTTATGTTATAGGTACATTTTAAAATAGTTTATGAAAATACATTTATAACTATATATATATTTGGAAGTAACTTATATGATGTGCTATGTGAAAAATAATTTAAATGTAAACATTTTGCACAGTTTTTGGAATTGAACTCACAATCTCCATGTAAAAGAAACAGGAAGGAATGAGTAACTGTATTTGAATGGTGTAATTTTTTTATTTATTAATCTAGTGAAATTACAAGGACTTACTCCTTCGATCAAGAATCTGGATGAAATATTATATTCCAAGCTTAACGTATCTATTAGTAATACATAAATAACGTTGCATCAGAACTAAACTTATGATTACATGATACAGTTTCACATCAGTGCTCACCAAAAATATAAAACAAAATCAGTTAAAACTTATTTTTTATATAGTAATATAAATAATAACAACATACTATTATAAAATACAACATAAATATAATTTTAAATAGTAATTAGTATAAAAAATATTAAAAATTCAATATTTTAATCTCAGAGCATAAACTAAACGCAGTTAAATTTTCACACGGCATCAATAGATGGCGGAACCGGCGTCCCTGTTTTACTATATGCGTCAAATACCAAGCCAATGAACAGCCGAAGAGTGTCCAACTTTCATGACGTCATTATTTCCAACGTGGAAGTTGTAAAGAAATGTCATGTTTTAGATGAAATATATATATTTTGTAATCAATGTTTTGTACAGAAATAGCACTAGAAAAACATAACAGTAAATAATACAGTGATACCAAAACAATAGTGAAGTGAGAAACTAATAAAAAATCATAATGTCATTCAATCGAAAAAATCCAAACCAACATGACTCTCGTTAATGAAGATATGAGTAATATCCTGGATTATTTATCCAGAAATGAAATAGAATTTGACGAAATAAATTCTAAAAGTGACAAAATGGAAAGCTTCCATACGGAAGCTCTATTGGTTAGTATCTTTACATTTCACAGAACGTAATTGATAACGTATCAAGACGCGTTTAATGTTAGCTCAAAGGCCACTAGACAGAGAAATGGATCGTTATAATGAAGGGTATATACGAGCGAGCGATTTAGTAGACGCGCGGTGAAGCAATGAAATCGTTACTGCACCTCGTTCTACAGCTTTCGTGGGCTTACGCTCCCACTTTTACCGTTATCTGACTATCCGTTCATTTTGTTTTTGGATCGGACGTGGCTCGGTGTCTAGTTCTTAATTACAACCCGGTGTTTTCAAATCAAAATTAGTGCTCCATTAGTATGCGGGTCTATCCCTAACGTGTTATTAACCAAAGCCAGTCAGTTCGCTATCAGCGCGCGTATTGCGAACCCGGCGTATTATACGACGTAAACAAGCAGTGCCAGCTAGGCACCATGCGGTCGTCCCTTCTACCATATGCCTTATAAATATCCACTAGTGAATATATCAATTTTAACTTAAAACTTTTTCGTACACTGTACTCTGTGATTGTAGTGAGAGGAAGCTAACAAAGTGCATTATATAGTGAAGTTATATAATTACAGTGAATTGCATTTTCTAATGTGTAGTTTAATATATCAAAATAAAAATGGATAAAAAGCTAGATCTATTATCCTTACTTGAGGTAATATATTTATAAGTTTAATAATTATTATAAACACAAAAAAAACATTGACAATAACAATATTATTTGTGATTTACAATAAGATTTTCAAATTTATTTGAAATTTAAAATACAAAAGTATTATTTAAATTATAAATTTTGTCCAATGTATGATAAAAAAACTTGAAATAGTATAGGAAACATGACACATATTGATAAAATAATGTTTCATTATGGATTAGATTATTTTATCACTCATACAAAAGTGAATTAAGATAACTAATCAAATATGCACAATGAAATGCATCTCCTTTCTCTTATCATCTTAAGTAAAAGTTGAAAATGAAAGTAACTTATATATGACAGAAGTAAAAGGCACAACTGTATCTGATCTTAACTTGAATTGGCTCAGTGTTTTTGTTTTTAATTGTTAACATTATTAAAATATTTAAAAAGATTTATAGATTTTTTTCAATTGATATCAATAAATAATATTAAATATACACATTATTTTAATTGGAATTACAATTACATTTTTAATATTATTCTATTATTTATGATCAATTTGCAAGATATAATTAGACATAATTAGTAGTTTCTACGAATTGCTTCAATTAGTAAATAACTTAAAGTATATTACCAACTTGATAATAGTTTAAACAATAACATCAAAAATATGTAATTTAAAAAACAATTTGCAATGTTTTCAGAATTTAATTCTTGTAATTTTATACTATATGGGGTTTTACTGATATTTAATATGCTTTATATGTAATTATTTAAATATTTTTTTTAACCTGACTGTAAATAAATGTTACCTAACTGTAAAGGCATTGTTCAACGTTGTACAATGTCTTGTCAACCACAAAGATTGTGGGTTCACATTTAGGGAATTAATTATTTTCATTTTCCTGATTTGTCATTGACAACAAAGCAAGGCATCTAGTACAAAAAGAAAAGAATGGAGTGTTTTTACACTAAGTTTTTTTACTATCTCTGCTAACTCTGTTACAGTTACAGTTTGCAACTTTTTAATTTAATTTAATTTAATTGACATTTTTTAAAATTTATCTTATTGGACAGTAAATCAGAATTGTACAATTTTTTGCTGAGTGTTTTGCTCCAATTGCACAATCTTACATGAACATGCATATGATGCAATTGTATATATTTTGCATTCAATTAAAATGTCTACTTGTTCAATATTCAATATTTCTTGTTCAGTAATAAACTTTTCATACACTTTAATATTATTTACCTCTTATATATAAATTTCTTTATATTTATTATTATTCATTTAAAATATACATTATATAATTCCTTTATATGTTTAGATAAAAATATAATGAAGTTTCATAGGCTATTTTTGTATGAAGTAAGAGGAGGAGTTATCTTGACGTTACAATACTTATAGTAGTAATACTCGTGAAAAGATAGTGTTAAAACACATCACCTTGTAATTTTTGCATATTTTAGAAATACAATATACTGGCACTGGCTGGAAATCAAGTCCATTATTAGATAACCAGTTTAAATACTAGCTAATAAATACTCTTTTAAAATGAACCTACAACCATTAAATCAAATTGGTCAGGTTTCTACTCTGCTACAATAGTTTAATATAGGATAAAAGATTATGTGAAAATGGTTTGTTGCAGTCTGATTCCTGGCAGGCATCAGATGATATCCTGGAGAACATATTCTCGTTGGAGCAGGGGTCGTTGAACTTTTTAGATGAGACCTTGCCCGATTTCAACTTAACAACTGATAATGCCTCGCCTCCGGGACTTAGTAGCTCTTGTTCAGACAGCGGATTGTCCAGTGACCCAGCCGAATTGTAAGTTTTTTCTTTATAAAAATTGCAGATCTCAATGTTTACTTTTTGCAGGTTTCTAAATTGGTACGGTTGCATATTTTTTTTTTATAAAGAATATGAATATATGTAAATAACTACATTTTAATTTTGTGGATGATAAAAACAATCCTCAAACTTACTTAAGGCCAAGAGCCCTTCCTTGGAGTGATAACGGGGATTTTAGAGTAATATACATATGAATTCTAGGTTTACTTTTATTATATTAATTAAAAATAAACTTTATGTAGTATAAACATAAATCTTTATAACTGACTTACATGCCTGTATATCTTATAATTTGTACGTGTTTTATACATGCCATTAAAAGAAAATCAATTCAATTGAATATTCGAAGCAATTACATCAGAGTTCATTATTAGGACGTAAAACTAGTTGTACAGAGTACCGTAAGCTAAATTTGTGAGTCACACCACCTTCCAGTAAGAATGCACGCTATCTGCGACGAAAGCGCGATTAGAATTTCAAATTCTTTTGGCCGTGTGCCTTTTAATTTTAAACTTCAAGACTTGCTTGCTTTGATACCCTCTTTTTCTCTCTCTCTCTCTCTCTCTCGAAGAGCTCTTCATTACGAAAGTTAAGTAAGCTGGTCGCTTTTTAAATTAGTTTTGGATGATGTAAAAAAAACGTGACTCTTAACGGTGTTTCTTTTTTTGTTGACGTTACCGTGTGTACCATTATCTTTATTAAATAAAAAATCTCATATAGTATAGTGGCTTGTAATAATATGATGTACCGTTAATCTAATAGAAAATGATATTTGATTGAGTGTCCAAGGGTGAGATAACGTCGTTTAGTTCCCAGCTGAAGAAATAAATGGTACAATAATGTTACAGTTATAAATTTTGATGCACTTTAAACTCTGTTTTCCTTGCTTGAGCTTTAAACACATCGTTTCTTGAATAACAAATACTAAGGCCGGGAAGCGTTGTACGTTGAAGGAATATTTACTTAGCTAAATTTTATTTAGAGTAAATGAATCTTTTTGTTTTTTGTGTATCACGTTGTATCGTACACATAACTGTAGCATGGTAGACAGTGGGTACCTACCCTGGACCTAGTGTTCAGACACTCCGTTTGGAGATTTTCCTCTTACTGGCGTATTCTGATACTGCAGAACTAAATATTTGATTTTCTCAAATAAGATATGAACCCACAACCTGTCGTGTTTGTGTTTACACGTTTCTAGAGCCCAGTCTTTGCGCTTCCTGAGTAAAAATTCAAATCTTTATATCTTTATTTTACGAAATTCTATTAACTTTATAGAAAATAAGTAAAAATATTGTTAAAAATCCACTTTAAACAAGTACTTAATTACTAGTTGTATTATGTAAATATGTAGGTATTTGTAGATAATTAATATTTTCCCCTGTAAACTTTCCAAGCCTAGTTCGCTTTCATTATGCTTTTGAAATTTACTTATTTTTAAAATTTAAAGTTTATCTTTTTTACATTTTGAGGAGTACACACTATATACGAAGTTTCATTATTTAACTTTTAATTAAAAGTATAGTTTTGTAGAATAATACAGTATTCGCCAATATTGTAAAAACCGTGTACTTTTTTCAGTTAGTACCTCTTCAGTTGGAATATTTTTACATTATAATCGAATATTTTGGTAATTTTTTTTTTTAATATTACACTTAAATTAAAATTATAATATATTATTAATACGATATTTGGAACATCTGTCTCAATAAAAAAGAATAAAAGTGGCTCAAAATTCTGTTAACTTTTATACATAATGGCTTGTATGTACATTTTAAGGCTCAAAGGCTTTTTATTACAATAAGATAATTAGTTCAAGGCTGATTAAATAATTATTTGATATAAAATAAATGTATAAATTTTAGGCTGTCATTGCGCACGGGCGTGGTGTGAATGTAACGCGACGGTTGTGGGTACGATCCCTACGCGGGGGAATGAATTATTATTTGTTAATATTTTCATTTCACCGCTTTGGCACCTAAACAAAAGTTAAGTTCTGCTTCTCAACACAATTTCAGTGAAAAATGCAGAACGGAATGTCTCAACGCTAGGTTCCCTCAGACTACCCTGCTATGTGCGGAATACATCGTGAAGTTAATTTTTATTATTTATATAAATATATACTTTTAAACACATGTATTTATAAACAATTTGAAACGCTTCATAAAATCTCTTCATTTACTCATATGAAATGAAAGATACGATACAGTACTACAAGGGCAATAAAAACTTAATTTGTTGCGGCTCGAATTTAATAAGAAATGCATTGATTTTTCTTACATTCCTTATATTATTCATAGAAAATAAATTATACATATATATTTATTTAAAAAACGTATAAAAATTTGATCGTAGCGGGACTGGAACCCGCGACTCCTGGAAACCTACATATATATAATGATATGCAATTCGATTCAATATCAACATTCTGTTTTTTAAAACATTTAAGTAAATACTTATCATGGTACTAGCCACGATATAATAAAATATATTTAATATCTTATCAGATTGAGGGCACCGCCTATAAGTCTTCACTACAATGCAATCATATATCTGTTCGATTGATATATCTAGCTTCACCTTGGCTGTATATTAAGTTATTAGGTGTATAATATAAGTACGGAAATACGGTTTAATTTGATGTTTGGCTAACACGAGAATCGAATGCATTCTCTTCGATCTTGTAGGTAATTTAAAAAGATCACCGCCCTAAATAGATTTCTAAAATATGAATAAAATGTTTTAATATAGCACTATGATAATTAACCATTGCTAACTTTATTTAGGTCCGTATTTATAAATCGCTCTCAAGTCTGAGATCGAACTTGAGACGATGTCGATCTCGCATCGAAAATCACCAAAAATGTAAAATTAAATAAAATAATAGCGTGTCAAGCCCATTTGTTGTTCAATAATGCAATTGCCTGCGGACGTGAGAGCGACTTTCGATAATATATTAGGTTAAATGTTGATAATATATAATATATACGTAATGTATTTTTGTTGTTATATTATATGATAACGGGGATTCGGGGTCTTGCTATCAGCGAAACTTGATGTAATCGGTAATTCCTACAAAAAGCAAACATCTTATTCTTAATTGAGTGAGATGATTTATATTTACTGCGTAATACTAATTTTATTAGGACAAAATCAACCCGCAACAGTTGCGTTACGCAACTTCGATGCCCATTCGGGGGATTATTATTTATTTTCATTTCTTCCTTCTGGCACCAAAACAAAATCCCGGCGTTGTTTAATGCCTTAATAAATGCGGTGAAAATTAAAGAACAGTGTGTTGTAACACTAGATTCCCTCTGTATATCGTGTTAAAAGCGGGATAGAGAGTGAATCTGATTTTCAATACATTTTGCTACTATCAATTTTAAAATATTTTTTTTTTTGCGAGGCTATAATAATACTTTCATTTGAGGTCTACTTTTACAAAAAATAATTTTATGCGTTGGATAGCGGAACATAACGCTGCATTATGTTTTAATCAGACCGAAAAATGACCGTGATTTTTTCATACATATTTTTTCGACCATAAAATTTGCAATAGTATCTTTTGCATACGTTCATGTACTTATAATTATATACTTATAATTAAAATTTGTATCTAATAATTATGAAAAAAATATTATAGTTTTGATGAAACACAAATGCTTCCTTGAGTGGTTTACGTGCTCAGCTTTTATTATAATTTTTCAATTTGTAGAAGAAATTAAGAAACATGAGTTTTATTATACATGTAAATAGTAAAAGTAGATTACTTTCTAGCAGCACATCTTACCGGTTGGGGCCAGACAGTAGTAGACAGTCCCAATTCTACATAAAACTTATGTTAAATTATATAATATGGCGTAAAGGATATTTATCATATGATAATTTTAGATAAACGTGTTCCGAGACACGTTTGACAACCTCCTTTATCGTTTTCGAAGGAATTTATATTAGTACGTGGTCTTTTGTATTACCATTTTCTTATAAATATATCTTTTTATTATCTCAACGGTTCTCACGCTTCATGCAAGGTGAGAGGGGAAAAATGTAGAAATAAGTATTTTTTTTGACTTTCTGGTTATCTCAGTGGTGGATAGTAGAATCCAACATCGCATTTTGTCAAAGCCACTAAGGAAAACGATAATATTCTTAAAATAAACTGGGTCTCAGTAGAAATCAATTCCATACCCATCACGTGTATAGCCAGCCGTTTCTTAAATGTCAATTTTTTTATATATTATTGTATCTAATCACTAATAGTGATAAGGCCGTCTTTGAATGCTACAGTTATACTACTACAAATGTATTATCGATTCCTTTATTATTTTACTTGTGATTTTTATTTTATATTTTTTAAAGAATTTTATCTATCCATCTATCTATATATTAAATATTTACTTAAATTTGTATTTCCATTTCTTCGCTCCGGTGTCGAGGCAAAGCGCGGCGTTGCGTTCTGCCACTCAACACGCAATGCCTCCAGAATTCGGCAGAAAGGGGGGAACGGAGTGTCTACCAGGTTCCCTCTACCTACCCTGATGTATGCGGGAACGTGAAGCTGTTTTTCGTCTATCTACATTTTTTATCGTCATGTCTACTTCAATTTTACAAATCTTAGTACAAAACTTAACTGAATAATATGTATGGAGGTTTAATTTTTCACTTTCCAATATGTAATTGTATTGAACACCGGTATCCAAGGCACGTAAGTTGTAAGATCATATAAATTTCACATTTTATGGATTATATATACTTGCTCCACGGCCAACGGGATTCTGTAACTAGCCTTGACGAAAGGTGATCGTTTTGTTTTTATTTAACAATGGCGTTAAAACTGCAGACAAAATGAATTATTGAAATATTTATATAGAAATTAAATAAAAATTCATTTTGTTAAATGAATTTTTTTAAATCTTAAGAATAAATGGATCAAAATTTTTGGCTTGTAGTGGCACAGGGTCACGAGCATGTGAACGTGACAGGTTGTGGGTTTGATTTGCATTTGAGGAAATGAAATATTAAAAAATATGTTTTTGCTCTGGGGTCGGTGTTAAGCGCGACGTTGAGATCTTCAGTCGGGATGATGAAATAATTTCTTGTTATTTCTAAACTGGCTTGAAATACAAAACATTTTTAAATAAATATATATAATCTTCTAGATGCCATATTGTACCACAACGGTTCCAACGAGAGAATAAAATTGCAATAAAAATAATATTTAATTGTATTTAGTGTATCCCACAGACGTAAATCAAATTGTGGGTATAGTAATGTTCATTCGGCTTTGGTTGCTGGCTGGAAGACGCTGACGTTTCCTACTAACTAAGCTAGATCTTATTTTGTCTTCTTTCATAATTTCCATTGTATAGAAAATCAGGCCAGGACTTAACTAAAATATTTTTAAAAAAAGTTCCTTTTTTTCTACCTAGAGACGCCTAACAACAATACTGTTCTTTTACAACCGTAAATATTTTAAGTGATATCTATTATCTTAAAAATCACGGTTAATATCTGAAACGTTTGTTGACTCATCAACTACCAATACAAATGGAATAAGGAACTTTATACTGTAATAAATACAGTGGGTATCGTTATTGGGGAAACCCGCTGACCACATTAACTTTTATCTTCCAAGTTATTCTCATTTATGGCCATGATTTTGTTTCCGATAGTTATTTTATACTACGATTAAGCTTTTTTTTTATTTATTGAAAGTTATTACGTTTCTTGTTAAGGCAGAACGCGGCGTTAAGTTCTGCCATTCAATTCACAATGCCTCCAGAATTATTGGGAACTGCATACTTCTTTTTAATCTTTTTTGTCTTTAAGTTAATTAATATGATTGTTAAGCTAGATTAACAACAATTAATTCAATAACCATTTATTTTAGCGATTTTGAGCAACAATTATCGCCGTTTCTCATACAAAATTCGTGTGATGAAGATCTACCCACGCCGGTCTTAGAACCAATGAGCCCGTGCAACACGCAAGATGTCATCATACAGGATACGAACGACGGCTCGAACAGCTCCACCGATCAGGATACCTTCGATATGGATGATTTCGAACAAAATGTTGTGCCCGGATTCCTTAATAATAATACATTCCAAAGCCCTGGTATGTGATTTTTTTTTTACCTTTTTATTGTGAACTGACGCTTAGTATATGATTCTATTATTTATTATTCGATAGTTGTTCATTTTTCGGATCATACTTTCAAAGAAAATACATAGAAAGAGGAGGAGGATACATAGAAATAATTCGTATGAACGACGATCAAAGAAAATTATTTAAATTTAAAAGCACCGTTGTTTGTTAATCATTAAAAATATGAAATAAAATAAGTATAGTAAAATATGACTGAAAATAAAAAATTACCAAGTCTAATCAAAGATAATCTATTCTTGAACGAAGACAATGTAATCTTGTTCTTGAAAGTTAAAAACTTTTTAGATCCTCTCGCCACAACAGGGAATTATTACCGCTAAAAATCCCACTTAAGCTTTTCTCTATAATATAATAAAAAATTAATTAAGTTGATAAAAAAACTAAAATTCATTATTTGAAATCTTTAAAATAATAATTAAGTTCATATGAAACTAAATTTGATTTGAATTGTTGATTAAATGTGTATAATTTTGATGTTAATAGTTAAGTTGTTAAAACTTTCTGATCCTCTCAGTATAAGTGAGAATTATTACCAATGAAAATTTTGAACTTAAATCTGAAATATTATTATGAGTCGTGTTATTTTACCTATATAATGTTATATTAAAGACGCAGTAGGTACATTCTATTAACAACCATTTCAATCGGTATTATCGAAATGCTTACAAATAATAAAAACTCCAAGGCCTTACTATATTTAAACACATGTTATTGAGTACCTATAAAATCCTTGAAAAGGTATTTTTCAATATAAATTTTTATTTATTTTACTAGGTAAATAAGCGTGGAGCATCGGCACAAGCGTTTGATTGCAAACACGACTGGTGGGTTCGATCCCCACTCGAGGAAATGAAATATTTTACATTTATTTTTTCGCTCTGGTGTCGAGGCAATGCTTCCAGAATCCAACGGATAAGGGGGAACGAAGCGCCTTAACACTAGGTTCTCTCTGCCTACCCTGCTTTGTGCGGGATACAGCGTGTAGCATTAAAAAAAAGGTTCCTTTATGTACATGTATATACAGTCATTTTAGTTATATCATTAAATACTTTGATATATAGGACAAAAGACATTTAAAAGTGACACCATTTAAAATAATTTGAAATGATAATTTTATTTAGTAACTAACTCTGCTATACTGATTGTACTATATAAAGGATTTTGTGTGTAGCACGCAATGAATCATTGATAATTTAAATACCAAACAGCTGAATACACCTCGCGTACCAAAGTCATGTGTTATAATAATACAAAAATGTTATTTAAATATATAATGTACATATGTATGTATGTATGTACATGGCTAATATGTTTAACACGAACGATGATCTCTTTCATAGGTAAAGGTAGGAAACGCCGTCTCTCGCAAACAGCGCCGGTCGTTCAACCCAAGGTTCAAAAACCTATAAGGTTACCAGCCTCCGCGATGCAAAAGCCTCAATTAGTTGTCAAGGCTCAGCCCCAGAAACCTTTAAAAGTGACCAATATACAATTAATTAATCCGCAAACAAAAGTTTACTCGAAACCGGTAGAGTCGGTTGCGCCACAGCGTAGGGTTATCAGAGTGGCGCCGATGGCGGGCAACCCCCGATCAATACTGCTACCCGTGACAATAAAGGATATGAAAGATTTGAAATCCATCAAAATTATTAACGCGGCGGACCTGAAGAACGCCTCGAACATCAAAATAACGGCGGCCAATCTCCTCTCTCAAAGTAAATTGCAAGATCTCAAAATCGAAGCCCGAGACGAATACGAACAGAACAACCAGTGTGGTAAGTTCATTTGAGTCTTACTGAAGTTATGCTGTGTTTCCTATGCTATAACGTCCAAATTTTGATAGAGATTTTCACTATTTGTACAAAATAACTAATTTTGATATTGATTTTGAGCTATATCACAATGAAATAAGGTTGTAGTTGCATTGTATTATTACAAAATCGAGTTATAAAATGGGTCATTTAAAATTGAACTCTACTACTTCAATCATAAGATTTAAAATATCACACACTAAATATAATATTTGTAATGTATTTTTCAGCTACCGAAACTGTTTGCCTATTTAATTCTTTGTCTCTTATTTCGTTAGCTCCAACGAGTGAACAATCACAGTAGTTTAAGTGATTGGTGTCGATTGTTTTAGTTTATAACGTTATATAATTTGTCGGTATAATTCGGTCATTGCACGAGAGATGGTTTGGATAGGATCATTGAACCCATTTAGTGTTGGAGGTCGTTTTGGGTTCTTTCTTAGAATATATATTAGTGTATGAATGACATGAAAGTCAATACAGCAATATCCTATAGGTTTTTAGTTATTTTTGTATAATTAAGTGGTTGTATCGGCGTGGAGTTTCGCCACTCAACTCGCTATGTCTCAAAGAATCAGAGAAAAGTGGAGAACGGAGCGCCTTAACACTAGGTTCCCTCTGCTTACCCTGTACGCTCACGCTGTGAAGCTGAAACAAACAATTTTTTTATTTTACTGGCTAATAATTCGTATTATAATATCTCGGTTATATAAACACCTAGTCCAATAATGTTTGTTGAAAAGTTACAGGAGTTTTAACGACAACATTAGTTTATATAGTTTTCTAAATTTCTATCTGAATGATGCGTAATTTACTTTTGACAAACTCGATTTATACAGTAGTTATTATAATATTAGTATGGACATCGGTACATTTGTAGATATTAAATAATCAAAATTTAATTTAACTATATATTTATAGAAGCTTTAAGCCCATAATTTACACTAATTTGACTTAGAAGTTAGTAAATAGTTGATCTTCTTAAGAAAATGAATAATGCTGTGTGATCCCGGCCTTGAATAGGATCATCCTGGTACTGGTGGTGTCGTAAGAGGAAACTAAAGTACGTGTGGTAGAGTCACGTCGCCAGCAATGGCAACACGCATGGGCA
>DWAO01002182.1:0-16611 GCA_018230605.1 Heliconius congener
TAAATTTAAGTAAATATTTTATCTCCTCGAGTGGGGATCGAACCCACAACCAGTTTTACAGTCACACTTCGTGCCGCTGCGCCACGACTGGCCTCACAATATTTTTAAATATTTATTTTACGTTGATAATATGGATATGTCCGGTTTTGTTTATTTTTTATCGTTTTCTTTGGTTACGTTTACTTGTTTTTATTGTTCATAATAATTATTTGGGTTTTTTCTAATATTGAAAAATTACATAAATTACGTTTACTTATTACTGTGTTAATCTCTATATATAATAAAACTAATAATATTTTATCTGTACATTTAGTAATTGTAGATTAATAATTTTAGGTTAGAAAGGTTAATAGAAAGCTAAAATATTATTTTTTGCCTTTCTTGTCTATTTGTCTGTATGTATGATCACGCTAATCTCCGAAAATACTTAACCGATTGACTTAAAAGTTTCACCAATAGCTTTGTTTTAACTCAGCATAGCATATTTTTTTTCATCAAAATCGTTTCATTAAAAAAAGTAATTTGAATGAATTCAAGGCATTAGTTTATCTGTGAAAATTATATAGCAATCTATATCTGTACTTGTGATAAATGTATTTGACTGTTTGTAATAAATCTATATTTTAACTGTATAATACATATTTAGTAAAACGTCGTTTTCGGTTAATATAATTATGTATTGAGTGAAATTTAACATAAAAACGGCATTTTTTAACTGTCCGAACAGTCACACTTTAAGTTTAAGCCCAATAAATCATAACAGTTAAGTTTGAGTTGTAATTGATTGAACACACAGTTCTCCGTTATGTAATGTACATAAAAAGACACAATGACATTATAAGATAAGATAAAATGTATTTATTGCATACTTGAAAAGATACAATACAGTATATTCTTTGAGGCCAGTCTCGGCGCAGGGGCACAACAAGGTGACTGTAACCGTGTCTGGCTGTGGGTTCGATTCTCACTTGAGGTAATTAAATATTTATTTAAATTTATATGTCCATTTTTTCGCTCTGATGTCAAAGCGCGGCATTGAGTTCTGCCAGCCTACGAAATGTTCGTCTACGAAATTTCGTGTACGAAATGCCTCCAAGTAGTGAAATGCCTCCAAGGATTTCAGAAGCATAAAGGGTAAAAAAAGAGAGATCTGCATGTGGCCTTTTTAGATCTGTAGAAAGCCTTTGACTGTGTGCTTCGTCATTGTATCTGGTGGGCGTTGCAACCCAAACGGATCCCTGAGGCCTATATTGAGTTTAACAGAGACATGTACAACGATTCCGCTTCCATGGTTAGGACTGCTATTGGCGGCACTAAGCCCTTCCAGATTACATTAAGGGTTCACCAGGGCTCGGCTCTTAGTCCGTTCTCATGCAATGTAGTGCTCGATACTGTCACGGCTCACATCCAAAATCAGCCTCCATGGCCGATGAAGTATGCCGATGAGAGAACCGAATGATGCTGGAACGTAAAGTGAACCTCGGAAGGATATGTCTTAAACTAAATGTGTAAAAAAGATACCGTCCAAACTCAAGGGTCTGATATACAAGCGCGTCATCCGACCGGTTCTTTTATACGGCAGTGAATACTGGCCAGCACTATCTCGGCACACTCAGGAGCTTCACGTCACGGAAATGAAGACGCTGAGGTGGATGTGCGGCGTAACGCGGTCTGACCGCATACGTACATTGGAGCAGCATTGGAGTCCGTGACGTATCGGATAAGCTCCAAGAGCGTCGTCTGAGATGGTTTGGCGTCGTTACATCGACATGGTTCTTAGGCCGGCGGCCTAAGAACCATGTCGGATGCAAGTGCCTTGCTATAATAACAGTCTCTGGAGTGAGAGATCCCAGATGCCCGAGGAAGCGCTGTTTGGATGTCGTGATACAGGATATGAGCGCCAATGGTCTAACCACCGAAGACGCTAAAGACCGTGCAAAGTGGAGTAGGTTGAGTAGGAAGGCAGACCATGGCAACAGCCGGGATTAATTAATGAAAGGAGGATGAACACTTTTCGAGAAAAGAGGCGGGGCACATGCCGCAGATGACATCGTCTCAAACAGTCACATAGTGCTAAATTATATAATAATCAATCTATTATTAATGCATAATCAATCTATTATTAATGCATAATCAATCTATTATTAATGCTTAATCAATCTATTATTAATGCATAATCAATCTATTATATATGGTGGTATGCGAACGAAGCTACGAATGGATTAGTAATAATATATAAAACCGGCACGAGTCGGACTTGTTCACCGAGTCATTATAGATACGCACTTGACAGACGGACAAAAAGTAAAAATTATTATGATTATTTATAAATATATGTCGGTAACTTCTTACCAAGTATATAGTCCTGTTGCGTGGTGACGGTGGCGAGGAGGCGGCGCTCAGGCCCGGACGCGTCGTACCAGCGCACGGTGCAGCGAGTGTCGCCGCCGCGGCTCCAGCGCACCAGCGCGCCCTCCTCGATGAGGCGCACGCTCACCGACAGCTCGTCGGGCGCTCCTGCGCTGGCCACGCTGGCCACCACGCCGCTAGTGGAGCCCCCCACCGCCGTGCCTGTGGGGCCTTCTGTGACTGCCGACGACACGAAAACTGTGGCGCCTTCCCCTTCTTCCAATATAGGATCTGAATAATAAAAAAATAAGCCTACTGGATACAAGTGAGACAAAGGAAACCTAGTGTTAAGACACTTCATTCCCCATTTTTCGCCGATTTTTAGGGGGCTTTACGTGTCGAGTGGTAAAACTCAACGCCGAGCTTTTGTCTTGGTGCCAAAGCGAAGAAATGAAAAAATTAATAAATAATAATTAATTTCTTCGAGTGGAGATCGAACCCACATACGTTGCGTTACAGTCACATCCTTGTATCCCAGGGCCACAACGGGATCCAATCATCAAAAAAATCTGTAAAATAAACACATCATTATCTTATGAAGAATCGAATTCATATAAAAGACAATATCATATAATACAACTATATGCACACAGCGTACACCAAGCTTGTATACTTGCCTAAAGTTCGTACAAAAATAGGTTTGCTGAACAGTCCGTCCCCGATATGGTCCTGCGAGAGCACCCGGAGCTCGTACTCGGTGGCCGGGCGCAGCCCTATCACAGTGGCATCTGTTACGCCGCGGGAGAGGATCTTCATAGTCCGCCATTCGCTGTCCAAGCGCTCTCGATACCACACGTTGTACTCAACATCGAGCCCGTTATGACCTTAACGTACAAATCATTATCAGTTATATTATATTATGATCATGAAAGTCATTTTGCTAAGATTCTAAATTAACTGGAGTGTAGAATTTTAAGCATTTACTATTTACCAGGCACCCACGAGAGGTGGATAGAATCAAGAGAAGGTAGAGCGCTGAGGTTATAAGGAGCGCGAGGTGGAACGTTCTCTATCAGCAGCTCGGTCTCGACCGCCAGCTCGTCGGCCTCGTTCCTCACCGAGCACACGTACACGCCGCGATCTTCCTCTGACACTTCACTAATTGTCAAGTTGCCTTCATTTAAAGAATAGCGACCAGCTGGCAACTCGCTGCCATCCTTCTGTTCACCATTCCGATAAAATAAGATTTTAAAATATTAAAACTGTAATTTAATTATTATAATAATACTATTTAAAATTAGAATTTATTGTACATTACTATGTACAATGTAAGATCTTCAAGTAACCGCGGTTATGAATATTGTTCTAAGTAAGACATCTATCAGTTACAAGCGTTTTCATATTTTACATATTTAACCGTCATAAAAAAACCAAAACACCTTAGTCCAGCGTATAGCTGGCAGTGCGTAGTGAGGTTCTATAGCAGCGGAGCAAGGCAACGTGACCGTGGCTCCGAGTCGCACCAGGTACAGGGGCTGCGGGCGCACTGCCAGCGCGGGCGGACGCTGCACGCGCACGCGCACGCCGGCCGACGGACCATCGCTACCCAGAGAGTTGTACGGAGTACATGAATACAGTCCTTCGTGTGATTCGTCTACCTAATACAAAAATACTTAATATCGTTTTTGTAAATATTCATGAAATATTTTAATAAATACGTTTATTCAATAGTACATACCCTGTTAAAAAGCAGACTGCCATTTCTGCTGTAAAAAACTCCGGGAACATTGTACGGATCAAACAAAAATCCATCTTTCTCCCAACGTAAATTAGTCAAAGGTGGGTTGGCACTGAAGTGGCAATCGAGACTCGCCGCCTTCCCATATGGCAGATATCTTTCTTTTGGAGAGTGAACAATTTTAGCTTTATCTGAAAATTATCAAAACAGACATGTTACGATACACAGTGTCTAAACATCAAATTGTGTTGAATAGCTGCAATTATACAAACATTGAACATCTAAGAAGGCACTGGCGCTCTGCACCTGCCCGTCCGGGGCACTGATGCGACACTCGTACTCCCCGAGGTCAGTGCTCACGGTCGTGCGTACAACCAGACTCCCATTCACCGCCATATCCGTCCTCAACGCCAACTCTGGCAGCGCTTCCACCGGCACGCCCTCGCGATACCATTGCACGGCCCATTCTGGACTCTTCGGCAAACACTCGAGCTCGGCGCGCTCTCCCTCCAGTACCGTAGTGTTCATAGGAGGTGTAACGATCAAGTTTCCTCCTGCGACATAAAAAAAGTAATGTGAAATGACCCATACAAAGACAGGTAGAAATAAAAACTCTAAAAATGTCAATAAATGTCACCATCGACGTCCAAATAATAGAAGGTGCCGTTGTTCCGGGTGGGCGGCGTGCGGTTGGGGAAGGCGACGCGGCAACGGTAGAGGCCGGCGTCGGTCTCGCGCACGGCGCTCACGTTGACGGAGCCGCCGCCCAGGCCGAGCCCGCCCGCGCGCCGCACGCGCCCGCCCCAGCGGTCGGCCACGCGCGGCTCGCCCTCGCCGCTGTACCACGAGAAGATTGTTTCACCCTAATGACATATTCAAACAGAAATAAACGCTATTGACTATATACAGCATACTCGTTAAATTTACGTATCTATAGGTTTTTCCGTCGTGGGTTTGATTCCGACTTGGATGAGTTTATTTAATATTTTTTTCTTAATTGACAACGGAGTGTCTTTAAAGAGTTCTGTCTTTAACGGGGAAAGAGGGTATCTGAAAATCAGGTACCCTCTTTCTACTTTGCTAATGCGGGATACAGCGTGGAACTAAAAATATAATGAATTTGATAAATGCTTAAGTATTGTATCAGGTACGGGTATATCGGTCATATCGGCTGATGGTGGTGGTGGTAGTGATCATAAGATCACTACGTTCGAGACATCGCTGTAATTTTGCGGTTCAACAGAAGTCCGCGAGACTGTAAGTGTTGATGATGATTAATAAAGTCTACTCGCGTGCAGCACCGACTTGAATCAACACCACTTGAAATGTACGTACAGTGATAACACAAATGGTACAGTATATATAAACAGGAAAGTCAACCACAAAAATATATATTCTCGTATAACAGAACACGAAACATAACAATTTGTTATAAATTAATAGACAAGACAATGGAACGTATGGGAAGTGCATCGAGTGGCAAGCATCGACTGTTAGAAAGTAAAAATGGGTAGGAGTAAATGTTACTCCTCACCGGTTTAATCGACGGCAGCGAGCGCTTTCATATAAATATACTAAGTACGAATACTTGTTATAAAATATTTAAACTATGTATGTACTTGTATGTATATAAATGATAAACAAAGAAATGACGATATTGAAATATATAAATAACACATATTAAATAACCTATAAATATAAATAATGGTTCCCTCCAAAAGCTAAATATCCTTATCACTATCCTTATTGTAAATATTTTGTGGACAAATTCACAAGCGAAATTATTATGGCAAAGGTAGATATCATATAATTTCTTCAAGAAGAACGAATGTGAATAAATCGGCAAATATGGAGTGTAAAATGATTAATTCGAAGTGTGATACTTAGATGCGTAAAAGTATGAATTTAGAGTGAAAAATCTGAATATGAAAAGGGACTGTAAAGGTTAGTATACAACAGCTTAGTAAACAATAACGGTAATACTATTATTGGTTTAGTGATAGTTCAACTTATAGCACTCACAAATTTCTTATCTTGATTAAAAGAAGGAAACAGCATAAATAAGTAATGTTGAAATAAGTGATGTTTAAAGAATGTTATAGGTCCCTACCAGGTACCGTCGATATACCGTCAGTTACAACACATATCCCATCATCATCTATTTAAAGTATATAGAGAACATCACAAAAGCCAGCCGCTACTTCGAATAATTTATGTAATGATTTCATCACAATAACATTGTACTTTTATTTTTAAAAAACCGGAAGAACTTAGTTGTGCACCTAAAACAAGTAATGACATTAATGAAAGAGTCACGATTTAACGTCAAGACGTATTTAAATAACGGAGGCGAGAGCGGAGAGGGCGGAGAGGGCGCGACGCTCGGAAGATTTGTATAATTTCATCATGCCTAGTAAATAGTAGGTCATTTAAATTATAGCGCTTCCTGCCTCTTCCGCGCTGAGCGCGTGTCGCCGCTCAGCGAGAAGTCGACTTAACGAGGTACAATAATCTTCACCTCAAAAGTGAATATCACGATTAGGATGTCTTTATATATTTGTATTAGACGAACACAGCATCAGATGTAGTCCGGTGCGGCGGCGCAGGAATGCGCAGGTGCCGGTCGCGCGCGTGCGACCTCCCCCCCTCTCCCTTCCCCCAGCACCCCCCCTCCACACGTACTCAACAGGATAATTGGCCCCGCCCGCCGCCGCCGGACCGCGCTACGTAATCGCCTAATGTGAAGCAATGTCACCAACGACGGAGGCACCTCCTTGAGCCGAGCGATTCACGCACTCGGCTGCCCTCTCCCACGCACCTTAGGAGTACTGGACTTTACGTTATACTGATTTACACATATGTATTACATGTACATATACCTGTAACTTATACCTGTAACTTATACTTGTAACATAAACAATTATGTTACAAAAATAGCATAAACTGAGCTAGCAATATGAAACAATAGCACCTTTCCCCTTGAGGCTCAACGCTTATATATGAATCCTTGAAGCCCGCGGATGAAAGAACACTGTCTTGATCTGAAGTATAAATACATATCAAAAACATACGTATGTAGCAACAATAGTTATAGATCTCGAGCCACTTGTAGCGTGTATTGTCTTCACTCGTAGACTCGTAGCTCGTTATTGTGGTTTGATTATTGGTTATCAACATATTATTCTGTTAGGCGAGTTCTGTCTTCTTTGGACACCCACAAGTCGAATGGGCGTGATGGCATATCCTTCCTTCCATGAATGAGTTCGATTCAACTAATGCTATTACCTCCATGCTCTCAAAAGTCACTAAGAACATTATAAATAGGCAGCTGTTGGTTTATCTGGAGGATCATCGGTTGATCAATGAACATCAATATGGCTTCCGCTATGGTCACTCTGGTCTACCTAATGCACCGTTGGCTGCGGCTATTGAAAGTAAGGAAAAAGGCCTGGCAGTTAGTTAGGACACAGAGATGGCCTCCGATCAAATGAGGCAAAGGGCGCTCTTTGCAAAGCTTCCATCTTACAGACTTCCCGATAATTTATGGAAATGTTTCACCAGCGTTCTCACTGGGCACGGTATCAAGGTCGCTGTCGACGGTTACCGCTCCCATTATATATCAGAGAACGCTGGAGTGGACGCTTAGAGTAACACATTATAAATGTTAAAAGACTTCCACTTGGCCGAAAGTTCCATACCTACTATTATCATTAAAAATGGCAAAAAGATCACGTGTGTCGAATTAAAGCCTTCTTATAGTCAGTTATGCTCTACAAATCCTGAGATACAACCTGGTGACAGACGGACAGACGGACCGAGAGCGGAGTCTTACCCTCTCCAACATAACTCTTACAACGTTTCACTCACAAGTACATTAGAACATGTTCTATAGATAATTTATCTTTAACGTTTTAAGGTATTTTATATTCAAGTAAATCGCATTTTTCATTCTTATAAATTTTCCGTTAACTTATTTTTACATATTAACAAAATACAATACTTTGCGAAACGGCAGCGAAACGTGGATATTACAGGAGAAGAATGTAGGAAAGACGAACATTGTGCGAGATGCGATCTCTTAATCACTAAATATCATGGAAGTAGCTGAAATAAACAAGTCGAGCTGTCTCTACGTCAGTTAATAATCTATTTTTTTTGACTGCGAAAGCTGCTGAGCTAAGTCTATTCGCCATCATCGCCATATCCATTAATATGGGGTCCCCACTGTCATTTGGAGTCTATGGTGATACCGAGAAATACCGTAGAATCGACAGGATCTACGGGTTCACCATTCAAGAGTACATCGGCTTTAACAACTTTCGTGTTAGGTGTTCTAAAAATAATACATTTAGTTTTTTTACTATTCAATAGTAAGTTATTAACACTGAACCAATGTACTACTTTCGAGAGAGCATTGTTTACATCGTCATATACGATTTGTCGTCTTTTTATTTTGAAAATGAATGAAGTGTCATCGGCAAACAATATTGTCTCATGGTTCTTTTCAACTAGATACGGCAAATCATCTATATATATCAAAAAGAGAAAAGAATCAAGACAAGACCCTTGTGCTGATTATATTGCTTAAAATAATATCAGTATCCGTTGTAATGTTCTTTGTGGTACACATAGTCCAGTTTTATAATGAATCTCATCCTCTCTCAGGTGTTTGCCGTCGCTTGTCTTCAGCGTTAATTTATGCATGGAACTTCAATTGTAATAACTAATTTATTATTTTGAAAAAAATTACATGTATTTCGTTGCTTCCTTTTTTGTTACTTTTATGAAGTAAAGTATAATTGAAAATTTTAGTAACAAAATCGGAAATTATAAAGATACATTTAACACATTTTACAATTATAAAGAAAAAGCCGCCATCTGCATTAGTTGTAGAACTGAGAAGATTTGAAATAAAACTTTGATGAGCTGAATGAGTCTAAGATGGACCGAAGAGCTGGGGGGCTGTCAACGAGGACCGCCGCCGCCCCCTCACTGACCAGGCGCGCTGGACCCCGCGGGATCGACGCCCGCACCCGTCGCCTTGCCTTCACCAGGCCAGGCACCCAGGGTGCACCGATATCTGGAGCCTATATATAGTATATATGCTATATAAGCCTATATATGTTATTCTTCTTCTTTTTTTCGTCTTTATAGCAGTCGTTATTGTTAAAATAAAGTGTTAAATAAATAAATAAATGTTCATCAACAATCGTGCTCGAGCGCTAGATCCGGAACAGGCGCAGCCCGCCGAGCACCATACTCCTATGCGCCGTCATCAAAAAGGAATTCAAAGCCCCTGGCACAAAAAAGTGCTACTGTCCGGGACCATTCACACTTGACGGCCAGAATCAAGAATACTCCTAGATAGGCACCGAGTCGGCAAGGACAGGACCAGGCATCGTATCCGCCACCACTTCAAACACCACGATCGCCGACGCACTCTAGGCATCTGGCCCGAGCTACGCAGCTATATATGCCCAAACCTTGAGTGCCAGGGCACACCAGGACCCGCACCAAAACCCCGCTTCCCTTCTCTTATCATGGAGGTTTAACCTGACTGGGCGTTACATTTCAAGACGCTACAGGACAAACTGCGCCAGGCGCCTAATGCACGCCCGTTCGGAAGAGACGTGAGATTTACACCGGGCTTGGAGGTAGAATACTTCATAATCCAGCAATATCTCTCAGAGGAACAAGCTGACATTGTATAAAATTTGCGTACACCCAGTTTATAGGCAGGTTTCATTCCTCAGTCTCACGACCCACTCCGCCGCTGCCGTAAGAGGCGACGAGGCCAGTCCTACCTCACGGTACGTCCGCGCCTGCACTGCGGCGCGACCGGGCACGACGCCCCATTAGTATTCAAGTAATTGCAATTATAAATAGAATTACGGCGTTTATGTAATATTAGTATGGATGGAGTTTTATACTCTAAACAATAATAAGTTCCTGAAATGATGATAGTTTTTGATCGCTGAAAGTCGGGGGTTGGTGAGCGAAGCTAGAAGGGAGTTAAAGTTAGTACAATATAAATATAAGTATTAAGTAGTAAAGATTTAATCCAACTTGCGGCGATACCGTCAACACGACCGCAATCGCGGCATGCGGTCGCGAGTAATAGAAGCCTTCATCTATTATCACTTTACAATACAATTGAGGAGTGACGTCGGGCGCAGCGCGGGCACATGCAAGTGTTACTATCAATGGTCAATAGAGATTATGGCTTCGACTTTAAGACTTAATTGAGTATAAGCGGCGCTAATGTATGCCATTACCGTACAACAACTGTACAGCTTTGTCCACGACGACGACGTACCTATTGACAAGTGGACACATAATAAAAGTGTTTCGACACAGCTGACGACGCAGTGGGAGCGCCGACGGCTCCCTCCCCCTCCCCCGGCCCCCTCTCCGCTCCGGCCCACGCGTCGCCTGCACTGTATGTACCACATAAAGGAGGATGACGGACTATTAATGAATAGCAACAAGTGGACATCATCTCTGCTATTAAGAGGTACTCATATATCTACTTAACTGCCACCTCCGCCTTATACCTGCTGTGGGTTTCAGTTTCTCAGAGAAAGTGCTCAAGAAGCAATCTAATCGAGAAAATACATGTCATGTTTTTATTTATAAAGCGTATCGGTGTGCGCACGCGACTCGCAATTGACCGATTTTTTTCAATTGTAAAATATGGTGGGTGTAATACTATTCTGGAGATCCTACCTACTTCTACATCCATGAAAACATGAAATCTTAGCCTCGGGTAAATAGGTCATAAGTATATTAAGTTTAAGTCTGTCTTATAAAAATACTCTGCTCAAATATACAATTTACAATTTCTCATTGAGAGGCCTCGCGAGATAGTTACCTCGAAGATACACCGTTGTGACAGATACCTGACGTTGTGTCTTCGAGGTATCTACCCGCGATGTCTCCCTAATGCTGGCTGCAATCCGTATAAACGAGTATTCATTAATTCATTTTTAAATAAAAAAAATATCTCAAAAGAAATAAACTTCAAAGAACTAAAAAAATATTTTATAATAACTAAAAAAAACTAAATTACAAAACTTTTTTTGCAAGCTTAACTAAGTTAATTAATTACACATACTAATAGAATTAATGTCGGTGCCAAAATAAAATTTAATAAAGAACAACACAAGAGTGCGACTGTAAACGCGACAGATCGTGGGTTCGATTCCCGCTCACAAGTTGTTTTACGCTTTTTAGTTCCTGGAATGGGTTCACATAGGTGCAGTAGGTGCACATAGTATGTTAAATATCGTTCCCGTATGATCAACAAACCTACCCACAACAAAAACGCTTATAAATTTAAAACTACATGAGAAAAAAAAGGTTTCTGTGCCTTTTAAGGATAAAAGGAACTCATATAAGATCACTTTGTTGTCCATTCGTCTGTCTGTCTGTCTGTCAAGAGCCTTACAAAAACTATACATTTGTGGTTACATCCAGAGAGAGAAAAAAAAATCACATTTTTTATTTGAAAGGATACAATTCAAGTATAGTTAGGTGAAAATTTAGTTTGGTTCTGATTATGAGATCTCGTTGGAATTGAACAAGTTCTTTTTTGGTAAAAAATATTTACCTGGAAAACATTGCTAAAATTGGTATCAGGAGTGAGATTCCTCATCGTGGGATACCTTTTCAACTAACTTCAAAAAAGAGGATGTTTTCATTTTCAACCGATTTAAAAAAAGGAAGAGATTCCCAATTCGCCTAAATATTTTTATGTATGTTCTTGGCAAAATGTTAGTATGCACAATAATACCTAATTGAAATTGAAGTTTTATTGTAGTACAACAACTACCTACTCGTTTGAGAAGCATTCTTTAGGGTCTACTCATCACTTAAAATCGAAAACTAAATTAATTTTTAACAAAAATAAAAACAACTTCAAACAACGAACTAAAAAGTAAAAAATAATTTTACATAAGTAAAACGTACTTTGATTTTCTTAAACAAAAATAATTTAAAAAAAATATATAATTTTGAAGTCGGTGTCAAGCTAACGCTATAACAATCTTACTATAATATCGAATTATTGTTTATTTTACTTAGCACCGACTTCAAAATTATAAAATATATCTCTATCTCAGAGATTATAATTTATATCACAAGGGACAAATTTGAAAATTTTTCGAATTGAGGCGCATCTCATTTGATAGTATAACAACGTTTATTTCAAGAGTAATAAAAGTATATATAAAGATTTATTTAAATTGAGTACGTTTGGGTAAGGTACAAATTCTTAATTTAGTAGTATATATACATAACAAATTTAATTAATAAGCTAAATGTAGCTCGCGGCCGAGAACACTTACATCTTTGTCCCATTGCAGATGATAAGGTATTTCATTTCCAAACGGGAAGTCCAGGTGGCAGTTCATGACCGCGTAGCCGCCCACGCTCGCGTGCAGGCGCTCCGTGTCCAGCGGCAGCAGCGCGGCGCGCGCGCTCTCCAGCAGCACCAGCGCCGCCAACAGGGTCGGCACAGCACGAGCTCGCTCTGGCCTCATCACGACCAGCGCGGACAGCGGGGCGCGCGCGAATGCGAGGCGGACAGGAAGCGCGACGAGCTCGCCCTGCGCCGCGCGGCTTTGTGGGCGCTCCCTCGACGTCGCTAATTGCCGCCAAACTACTGACTATTCAATCCTGACCACTTGCCCACTGCGGCCACAAGTGCTGACTCTCGGTTCATAACAATACCTGGTGTCCACAGTCCAGAGTTTTATTTCAGCACAGAATTTAAATTGAAAATACTACTAATAATATAAATATAATAAATAAATGACGAAATAAATAAATAAATCAGCTTCACGCTGTATCCCGCACACAGCACGGTAGTCAGAGGAAACCTAGTGTTAAGACATTCCGTTCCCCACTTTCTGCCGAATTCTGGAGGAATTGCGTGTTGAGTGGCGGACCTCAACGCCGCGCTTTGCCTCGACACCAGGGCGAAGAAATGGAAATACAAATTTAAGTAAATATTTCATAGCCTCCACATCCAGTCGATTTTAGTCACACTTTGTGCCCCTGCGCCACGACTGGCCTCATTCTATAAATTATAATATACGTATGTAGAGTTTTTCGTATGAAATTTTCAAATGATCTTACGCTTAATACATTTTAGAACACGTATAAAAATTTGAACGCAAGGGGATATGAACCCGCGCCTCTTGAAAACCTTCTAAGCGCTCTGACGGTACTAAGCCATCGAGCTACGTCGAAATTCTTATACGCTTGTTACAACTTATTTGTTTGTAGGGAGATTTTTACAAAGGATCTTACGCTTTCCTACTGTCAGAGCATGCGCAGCGTAAGCTAGTGGTGGCGTACAAAATTAAAATATATGAATAATACCATGTTTTTAGGCGTTATATTAGGTTAGTTTTCCGGCTTCAAGGCATTTCACTGGCTCGTTGAGTAAATACATAGAACCTACTGTACATGTGGGACATCTTCCCTCTTGCCACGGTGGCTTCGTGAATGGATGGCAAATGGATACAATATTTTTTGATTGACCAATAATATTTAGGAAACCTAGTTTTTACTATATTCGTCGTATATAAAAAAATCTACTTTATAATTATTTTTAAATATTTTTCTTTCTCGGCTTCTTTTATAATAAAATAAGATTTTCGACTCATTTAACGCTAAAAAGCCAATAACCATACATCAAAATCTTGTTATGTTCATACTGACATATATGTAGGTTATATTTAACTAATTGAAGCCTCTTATCTAATTAAGTTGGCCTTTAAAGGTTTTGTTTTATTTTATCATA
Source organism: Heliconius congener (assembly GCA_018230605.1). Classification (NCBI taxonomy): domain Eukaryota; kingdom Metazoa; phylum Arthropoda; class Insecta; order Lepidoptera; family Nymphalidae; genus Heliconius; species Heliconius congener. The sequence continues at coordinate 13,896 of DWAO01002182.1, forward strand.
TTATAATACAGTTTATGTAATTTAGGAAGTAAAAGTAAGAATAATAATTGATTAATTTATCCAATAATTTAATAATCGGTAAAATATCAATAGTTTTTAAGTTACCCAATATGTGTCAAATGACATTGATATTGGAGTTCATTTGAATGATACATTTTTTTTATTTGTCAATTTTTTTTTATTAAAAAAATATCCAAAAAATTTTTACCAAAGCCAAATCTAAGCTAAGAGTTAGAATAAAACATTTATATTTACTAGAAATTTATTTTGGATTACAATATTTATTAACCACGTCTTTGTACAACAGTGAACTTAACTAAATCACAAAATATATTAAAATTATGTTAAAATCTTGGAATATGCTCTTAAATGATAGTAATGGAAATAATAAAAATATTGTTAGGCAAATACATAAAGAAGTAGAGTTTGGAATATTCTTCTCTTTTTGATTATAATACATCACAGTTATCATGGTGTCATATCATATAGTATAGCCACTGTACTGCAGCCATTTTAATAAATGCATTATCAATTGAAGAGATATAGAAAAAGTACTAAATAATACTATAAAACAGTGGACCGTAGGTGTGTCCGTCTCCGTCTATCCCTGCATAATGAGGTGTACAAAGTTCTCGTAGTTGATGTTCCCCTGAGAGTCCTCTTGTCCCTGCAACAACTGCTCCACCTGCATACAAATTCAACAATAAATACACACACTATTATACACAGTGTGCCTCCAGAGGTGCTCTGAAAATATCCAATATTGTGGGGGATCCTCTTTAAATTTTACTTACTAAATATTATAAAATAATATAAACATAAACAATCAAATACTTAAATGCATATAAACCCCATATAATTTTACTTACTAAATATTATAAAATAATATAAACATAAACAATCAAATACTTAAATGCATATAAACCCCATATACTCAATCTTTCTGTAGCCCATTCCGTATCACAAGGACAGTAACTCAAAAATGTGGAGGAGGAAAAAATATATAGTCAAGTTCATAGTTGTGCATATTAAAACATAAAATAAATGGTACCTCATCATCACTCAGCTTTTCTCCAAGAGTGGAAAGTAGATGGCGGAGTTCCGCTGAAGAAATGAAACCATTACCATCCTTATCGAAATGGCGCAGGCCTTCTATAAAGTCATTTGCAGTATCACCACTTCTGGCTTTAGAAATTGCCTGCAAATGGTATTGGAAATATTTATACAAATTACTCAGTAAAATAAAGTTAATTATTTTTAAAAAATATAGATAAAATTTGGTATAATTTGGACATTAACATTGTTTCTTATTACATATTTATAGCTTGTCTAAAATAACCTGGTAAATAGGTAGAAACACTTCAAATGATATTCTTTCATCAGGCTTGAGGTGTAAGGTGCACTTCTTGACATCAGATTCGGTTGGGTTTTGTCCTAAAGCACGGAGCGCATCTCCTATTTGTGCCACATGAATTTTGCCATCCCCACGGGAGTCAAAAAGCTGGAATGCTTCTTGGAACTCTATAAAATAATAAAATATGTATAGTTTTTAAGTTTAATAATAATATACCTATATTCTTACTAAACTTAGATACCTTCCACTGAAGTAAGTTTTAGCTTAGTAGGTGGCTCGTACATAAACATGTTGCTCGACAAGATGATATCGCAATACTGTGCACAGTAAATGGCCTCAAGTAAAAATGTTTTAAAATACAAACCATATAAGGAAACTAGGGCGCTTGTAAGAGCCAATGCTTTTAGTGAGAGTTGATTGACGTGAGTCATAGGGCACTGCGCGACGGTGCCTTAATGTCCTTACCTTCTGTTAATATTTCATTAAAGACGACCCTTGTAGTAAATTATTTAAAAATAAATAAGTTAACAACAAATATCTTTTGTATGACTCACCTGCAAGTTGATCTTCGGAGTAACCAGCCTGTAAAATAATGTAAATTAAAAAAAGATCAATAACAGTATAAAATATATGAGTGTATACTTTACCATGATTTTATCAAAATTTGAAGCAAATTAATTTAATTAAAAATTAATGTATTTTAGTTCCGCGTACACCAACTGTCATACAGATACACAAACAGTTGATAAAAATGTACGTGACGTAAAATATTATGAGTAAGACATTTCAGAACGAAGTCAAAATTTATATGATTTACTAAAAATAATAAAATATGTACTATTAAAATAGTGCATAGGCCTTTTTATTCATGAGAAATGAAAAATGTAAATTAAATTCATGAAGCTAAATTCATTCGCTACTTCGGTAAAAATATTTATCGTGCATGTATATATTATATTGTGCATATAATAAGCGTCTGGTTTTTTTATCTTCTTAACGCTTATAAGCACATAAAAAGTGTTTTTATATAATTATTGAGATACACCACTCTAATTCATTCAGCATTGCCATTTAATTGAGGCTAGTCGTGGCGCAGACGCATAAGTGTGTGACTGTAAACGAAATAAAATATTTATTTAAAATGTATATTTTCATTTCTTGGCTCAGGTGTCAAGACATAACGCGGCGTTGATTTCCCCCAATCAACACGCAATGCCTCCCGAATACGACAAAGGCGGAAAATGAAAACGACACTCATGTATGAAGAGGTTGATGACAGTGGACGAGGCGAAAGAGGTATCCAGAGAGCCCAACCCATCTTAAAGGCCGGCAACGCACCTGTAGCTCCTCTGGGGTTGCACG
>DWAO01002183.1:0-16611 GCA_018230605.1 Heliconius congener
TATTTTCAATGTACAGAAACGACTTTTCTACAGATTTATTATAAGTATAGATTGTGTTACGATAGACGATCATTGGATGTTTTCTTTTTTTTTTAGGTTTACGCTGTATCCTGCACACAACAAGGTTGCAGAAGGAACCTAGTATTAATATTCGATTTAACATCTTCTTCCGAATTCCGGAGACATTTCATGTTGTGTAGCGGAACTCAACGCTGCGCTTTGATTTGACAATTTCCTAGAGTGAGAATCGATCCCACAAACTGTGGCGTGTACAGTCACACGCTGGTGCCGCTGCGCCACGGCTGGCGATTGGATTCTTGGATATCATATGCTATGTTCTCATTTATCTTTTGGAATGTGGTTTGATAACTTCTTTGTTTTTAAATTATTAACGCTAGATTTTTATAGTAGCATGGTTGAGATAACCTGCTATAAAGACGCTCCGTTTCCACGCACCACCCATTTTTCAAGACATTGCGCGTTCAGTGGTGTAAATTAACGCCGCTTTGTCTTGTTACCAAAGCGAGGACATTAACCTTTACCCCGAGTAGAAATCAAACCCACAACTGTCATTTACAGTTAATCGCTGTCCCTCTACTTTACGAGGCCCATTTTCATAACCTTTTGCTTTTAATGTATTAAATAAAATAAATGAATTTAAATTACAGTTATGAATTAAAATAAATGAATTTAAATTACAGTTATGAATTTAAATAAATGAATTTAAATTACAATTATGAATTTAAATAAATGAATTTAAATTACAGTTATGAATTTAAATAAATGAATTTAAATAACAGTATAAACTCTTAAAGAAGAGTGTGAAAATAATGGTGTGGAATGTGACAAAGCTTCGGGTATTTGAAAGAAATAAACTAGCATGAGGACCTCAGGAAGCAGGAGGAGGGCATGAATGAAAAGGTTGATGACAGTGGAAGAAGCGGAAGAAGTATGAATGTAGAGACCGTAGTTTGGTGCTCCGTTGACTCTGATGTATTGAAAAAGTTGGTGTCGCAGCATGAAGATTTTGTTGCCTATATAAAGGAAATTTAATTTATTTTCATTTAGAAATCACAACTGGTAGAGGTGAGCTGGTGTCAAGACATTATCCGTTTTGTGCCTTAATTCCAGATATTGTGACATCATGCATGTTTAGTTGGAAAAATATATATGGAAAAAAATATATATGACACTTAGCCAACCGTTAGAGCATAATTAATCGATAACTTCATTAAAAAGAGTTTCATAAAAATTTACTCAGCTTGAAATTTTGAATACTGTTATATTTAAAACATATTTGCAAATTGTTTTATAAATTTAAAAATAAAAGCATATTTAAGTGAGGCCATTCGTGGAGAAGGGGAACAAGCGTGTGACGACAGTTCGTGAGTTCGATTTCCATTCGTGGAAATTATATATTTGATATTTTCATTTCTTCGCTCTGGTATCGAGGCAAAGTACGGCGTTGAGTTTAGGCACTCAACACACATTGCCTCCAGATTTCGGCGGAAAGTGATAAGTGTGTCTCGACACTAGGCTCTCTCTGCCTACCCTGCTACATGCGGGATACAGCATGAATCTAGAAGAAAAACATATTATATTCACCATATAGCAGGGTAGACAGAAGGAATCTAGAATTAAGATACTTCGTTCCTCACACACCGACACACTTTTGAGACATTGCCTGTTGAATGATAAAACTCAACGCTACGCTTTGCCTCGTTATCAGAGTGAGCAAATAAAAATATTAAATATTTCATTAAAAAAATCTAAATGTTAAATATTTTATTTGAACGGGAATCGAACCCACAAGCATCGCGTTTACAGTCGCACGCTTGTGCCCACGCGCCACGACGGTCTCAATGTACCTAGCAATGAAATATTTTTAAGTGGAAAATGTAGATATTTTCTTATCTTTATACATTTCTTATGCGTGTTATGGGGAATGGACCAAGTAGTCTGTATCTACACAATTTGCTGCCAATTTTTTATATGCGATTTTTGGCGGAAATTGAGGAACAGAAGTGTCTTAATGGGAATAGAGTGTCCAACCATGTAGGATGCGAGAGATATTGAATGAAGTTGAAAAATAGCATCATAAGAAAAACATTTTATATATTACCTCCAAGTACTCGGCAGGTGAGAAGGACATCGTCGCCCTCCTCGTGGGGACCGAGAGTCGTGGCGTTTATCACTCGACCCCACCTGTCTACCACAACTGGCTTCTCTGGTGGCACTGAAATAAAATAATACTATTAAAATACATAGTAATCAAGATAAAAATAAATGAAGTAAAAGGAAAAACTATCATATTGTGACCTGCATATAAAGGAGTAGTAGGCATTTAGTGCTCAATTTTCAAACCATTGCGTATTGAGTTGAGAGAGAAATTCAACGATATGAGTATCCTCGAAACTAGAGCTAAGAAACAAACATAATTCATTCCAAGGAGTGGGAATCGAACTCACAACCGTTGCGTTTAAGTCACACGTTGTATCACAGACGGCCTCTTAAATACAAGGTTAATGTAAATAATAGTCTAATAATATTATAAGTTTGTTATAACGTATGGACAGCAAACATGGGTTTAGTATAGTTATATAACTTTCTTAGATCTTTGTACATCCGTAATTTGTTATAAATGTTCTAATATCTCTGTTTATTCATACAGCAATAATCTTTTTTCACAGTATCAAAGGAATCTTAAAAGTTCAAAATTATCAATTTGCTGGCAATTGTTCTGAGCGAGAAAATTCAAAGTTTATTCGGAAAAAGAAATCACAAGATGACGAGGTGTGAATCTCGTACAGAAATAAATATTTAGTTTTGTTTGTTTCTTGCTACAACTTTGGTAGAAACTAAAGCGGGGAAACGCGAATGTGGCTTAAACTTCTCGCATTTGAGTACTTTTTCTTCAGAATCGTTCGTCCCGAGATTTCTTCGCCCTACTAGATGTTTGGAAAGTTTAAAGCCAATTTCATCATCCACATAAATGAAATTGAGGGTATTAAACTTTGAAGACAAGTTGTAAGAAACGTGTTAGAATTAATAAAAAAAATTTTCAAATTTTTGTATGTTTTCTAAAAAAGTATTTTTCTACTATAAGTGTAGAATAACACGCTAAAAATGTAAAAAAAAAAATAGATAATAATAATCCTGTGATTATATTTTGAGCTTATTTATTCTTTTATAATTGGACAATACAGATATGGACTTTATAAAACAAGGAATTAGAAAAAACGTACCACTTATAAAATATTTCAATAATTAAATAATTAAAAATCAAACAAATACATCAATACGCAAATGCTCCGCACAAATTAACTGTTATTCCAAACATAACTAACTCCGGAATCAATCGCACTAATCCCGAGCTGATTGTGTTACATTAAAACGGATACGATAAACAATAATATGGGAAGATCCCTGAATGCAATTAATCAGCCCGATACTGTGCAGGTGATTGCTAACAGCTCCGTTCGATTACCATTAATCTGTTCCCACACTGCTGCCAACATCCCCCCCGCGAAGCTGGTGTCTTTAACAGTGGAGGCAGTAGGTCGACTATCGTGTGAACCACGTCCTCTCGCCATGGGCTCTCGGCCGCACCGTGTAGGGTTATTTCGGTGGGCCCCGTTTAAAGCATGAAAGCCCAATTGGGTTTTACATTCGACACTGTGGCCTCGTCCAATCTAACTTTACTCTCTAATTCCGAGCCGAGCCATTGACTGCGAGCAAAAATAGTGTGAATTCATCTGTTAGTTCAAAGATAAATAAATGCGTTAACTCACAAATGAATTATCCGTTCCCTTTGGTCTTTCGAATCCGATTACGAAATCTTTTTCAGTAGTGACTTCTATGCTTTGATGGATTTTCTATGTATAAAAAAGTTATTTTTCGAATTCACAAAGGAGCGAGACTATTTATGGTACGGTGAGTACGCATTTATAACGCGATTACAAAGCAAATCCTAATTTAACAAAGTTAGCAGAGCGATTTTATTTTCATGAAATCTAAAATGCACAACTTAACTGTAGAAATCTCAAGTTAAAGTGAAAAATGTACTGTTATAAATAAAATTATATTGTAAAGCATTCAAAAACCTGACATAAATGTTATTATAAATTATTTATATGCAAACTTTGCCTTTGGCCGGAGCTGTATCGTTATAAACGAAATGTACTAAGCCTTGTGAAATAAATTTCAGTATTACACATAATACTTTACTTATTTTAAATTGAAAAGTTAATCTAAAATGAGCGTTTAAGCATTAAAATTGGAAATTTAATCTAAATTGGATATTAGTTAAATCACTTTATAATGCGATACGAGATCCGCATTACATCGAATAGAGGCGTCCAATAGAACAGCTGTAATGGAAAGACAACAAAGCGCTAATCAGATGCCGAGCCGCTACCGGCATCTTTGATGGCGATCCAAAGTACTTTTAAGTTTCCAACTCGATTCAAATCAATCAACTTTTGACACACCGTCCGCATTCAGACGATGGGAAACCAAGCGTGAGTTGTTAAGAATCTGTACGAGATCTTTACGAGGTAACGGGAGATGAATTTTACGAGAGAAGCGTGCAAAGTGAGTGATCATGTTTCAATACTGGGCGTGACTTTGGTTTTGTACCAGGGCCTATCCAATTAATGCGGGCGATGTCCACGGCGTAATTACACGCGGCCGTAGGGAACTGAATCGGGTAACTCATTAATACAACCAATGCAATGACATAATACGAATTTATGGAACCAATAAAAATGCTAAAAGTGATCGTCGAATTAAAAACCAATTTCAATGATGAATTTTGAAATTCGATCGTTAATTTATTCAGTGCTGATGATCATATTCACGTGGGCTTATTGATTGCTCTTTTAGTCTTGTGTGTATGGAAATGATGGGAAAAATAAAATCGTGATTTAATGAAATGGCGCAGTATTTTAATATTCGCTTAGCATTTTTGTATTAAGCAATTATGTTAGACGATACCAATCAGATTATAGAAATAGTGAATTTACTATTTCTATACTGCGGTTGGATAATTTTATGCATATATCATAATGTTCAGAAGGAACCTAGTGTTAAGGCACTCCGTTTCCCACGCTCATCATTTTTAAACCTTACTTGTTAAGTGGTGACAAATATATTTCTAGAAATATTGACCAACTTAATTAATTAGATAGACATGTCGTTTAATAATCACAATAAAAAAACAATTATTAATCATTACCAACATTTAAACAATACAATTTCTAAATATATATTCTCAAGAAACGCCAGAGTACCTGTAGCAAAAACTAATCACTTAACTAAAGTGGTGGAACGCATTAGAATATTGCCGTGCTTTTCGCATCGCGCAAAATTATACACAATACACTGTAATGTTCCTAAAGCTACAAAGAAGTAGCTTTTATTCTTCTGATTACTTAATGTAACTACCTCTAGATTCTGACGGTGACTCTTTAAAATTGAAAATATTATGTTAAAGTACATTTTTTCATTATAACAAATCGTATTTTAGAATTCGAGATTGTAATGAAATTATAGTGTTTTTGTATTTTTATTGTTTTAGTTGGTATAATTAATTGAGATTATACTCGGGAGGACCACATATTATTTATATTATATTCGTTTCCTTGTTCTGGTAAAAAGACAAATCGTGGCGTTGGATTTCGCTTCAATACGCAAAACAAACTGGGCAGTGCGTTGATAACGGAGTGCCTCAACACTAAATTCTCTCTATCTATCCTGCTACAAGTGGGATACAGCGTGAAGATATAAAAACTAAGAAAATTCTAAACCTTAACAGATTTAACAAATAATAAGCAAACAAAAGATCTTATTATACCTTCGAGGGTATGTTACCGAGCATTCAATTACTCGCAAACTGACTACATAGTACGTATACACAATATAGAGCAAGCTGAGACTCAGAAAATCTTATACAAGTTGCAAGGTATTTGACTGAGATTATGAAAGGTTTAATCGAGATTAAGTCATTTACTTGTTTTAGATCAAAAGTCTTGTAAACGCTTTAAGTTGTTTAAAATTTTTCGTTTAAAATTTAATTGTAAGTTCAGTAAATAGTCTACACCATCTATATTATATTGACTAAATCAAATATGAATAAGTAAGCTTCCACTATGCAAAGGGAACTTAAGACTCCAGTTCCCCATTTTCCACCGAATTCTGGAGACATTGTGTGTTTAGTGGCGGAACTTAACGCCTCACTTTACCTCGAGACTAAAGCGAAAATATTAAATATTTTATTTCCTCGAGTGGGGATCGAACCCACAATCATTCGCGTTTACAGCCAATACACTTGCTTAATCCGCAACCCTAATTGTACTTTATTAATTACCATTGTAAATTCTAAATTAAATACTGTATATTAGCTGATTTCAATTAACTTGGTAGGTACACAATAACTTTTTTAACCTTCACGCTTTATTCCGAACAAACAGCGTAGCCAAAAGGAACCTAGCAACCTAGTTAAGACACTCCATTCCCATTAAACCCTTTTATTCCCCACTTTCCGCCGAATGTATTGTGTATTTAGTGGCGTAAATCAATAAAATAAATCAGATAATAATATATAGTACAGCTATTTTAATTTTATTTAACTAAGCACAATTACTTTCACAATTGTCACAATTTAACATATTATCTATTCGTATTTTTATTGATTTTAATATGTATATTATAGAACCATCATTGCAAATTTTTTAAATATATTTTGGTGCGTGAATTACATTATTATAAATATATACGTGAGATTCTTATTGTTTTAGAAGTTGGTAGCAAACAGGTACGGAGGCTGTCGTGGTACAGCGGCACAGTGTCAGCGTAAGCACTACACCTGTGCATTCAAAATCACTCGGAGAAATGAATTATTTTCATTTTACGAGGCCAGTCGTTGCGCAGGGCCACAAAGCGTGACTGTAAAGCTGGTTGTGGGTTAGATCCTTACTCGAGTAGATGAAATATTTATTTAAATTTATATTTCCATTTCTTGGTTCTGTTGTCGAGGCAAAGCGCGGCGTTGAGTTCTGCCACTCAACACGCAAAGGCTCCAGAATTCGGCAGAAAGCGGGGAACGGAATGTCTTAACACTAGGTGTAGGTTCTCTCTGCCTACCCTGCTGTGAGCGGGATATAGCGTGAAGCTGATTTATTTTGATTTGATTTTTTTGATTTTTTAGAATAAGAAAAAAAAACATACAGTGTCTCGAAAATTGAGTGGAAAAAGGGAAACGTACTGTCTTAATTCTTAAGATGTATCACGTTTAGTATAAATTTAACAAATGATAAAAAAATAAGAAATTCCACTGCCATTAGGCAAAATAAAGAAGAAATAGTTTAAGCTTCTTTTTATTTTACCAATTAATAGTTAAAGTAGCAACGTTGTTACTTTAGAAAATTAATTGAAATTGACTTTTATTGAACGAAGTGGTTAGTTTCAATTTCTTATAAGTAGTGCCGGCCGCAGATGAAAGACCGAATTAATTTATGTTAAATACAGATGAAAACTTAGTTTTTCTCTGTTTTAATATTGAGTTTATAAATTTAAAATTCTTAAATTGATACTTTAAACATTTTTTTTTAATTTTCTTGTAAAGTCAAAGTCTAATAATTTTATTCGAAATAAAAAGTTACATAATGTACATTTATTTTTAATTACTAAGTTAAAGTTATTCATAACTGGTTAGCTTAATAAAATGCCTCAAACCTGAGAAGGAACCCAGTGGGAGATTTATCTTTAAAATCAATGGTTAACAGATTCACACTTATTTTCAGTAACTACGATAGGTACCTTTGAATAGACCTGAGCGAGCCTTCCATTTCAAAGGCAAGACGTGTTATCATTTATAAAATCATTAATTAGGTAATATAACCTTTATAACCTCACAAACCATAAAACCGTCTGCTCACAGTTTTATATATCTATCTATTAAGTTGAGGTCAGTCGTGGCGCAGGGCCACAAATTGTGACTGTAAACGCTGCTGGTTGTGGGTTCGATCTCCATTCAAAGTAATTAAATATTTATTTATATTTAAATTTCCATTTCTATGCTCTAGTGTCGCGGAAAACCGCGGCGTTGAGTTCCGCCACTCAACACGCAATGTTTCTAGAATACGGTGGAACGTAGGAAACGAAGAGTCCTGGTTCCCCCTGCCTACGTTACTGTGTATGGGATACAGTGTGAAACTAATAAAAAATATATATAAACCTTAAAATATATTTCTTATAATTTCAAATTTAACGGTGGGATTATAATTTCAAATTTAATTAATTATTTATTTATTTATTACTTCCTTGCTTTTCCTTTCTGTTAGAGCAATTCCAAAAAAAAGTAAAAAGTTAAATTCCACATTTTCTCTTTCAAGCTGGAATTTTGGAAATTCCTCTTTTAATGTTCCCTTACACTCCTCCAAGACCAAATTTCAGTGTTCTAACCGTCAGATATTCAATAAAGGAAGATAAACTCTTCCGTTATACATAATAATAATATTTTTACGCCCATCACTTCCCCCTTTTTGACATTTATCTGCACTTATCACGTTCAGGTGCTAGGAGCTGGCTATTAGCATTTGCATGGCATTTCATAAGGTCATGATACTCTTTTAAACTTAGCAATAGCTATCTTTTCACTTCGATTAATTTATTCAGCAGAATAGATCTTTGTGAATGCTAAAAGGAAATTGTTATAAAAATTTATAAATGAAGTTATTTTTATACTGATTTCGAGTAGGAGGTCGTAAGGAAGTATCTAGCGTTTGTTTGCGGCTTTGTCTCATTTTTCAATTGGAACTAACTAACGTTATGCCTAATCCCTTAACGCCAACCGTGCAAGCGAGAGCGCAAACGATAGAGAGGCACGATAGGCCTAAGCGTTCAGCTTGTGACGCGTCTATCCATGCATTCATTGTTCCTTTTAATCAAATAGCACATCGTTATAAGTAATTAATCTATATAATTTAAATATATTTTCTTTAGATTAACGAGTGCAAATAAAAGTTAATTTATCCAAAAAAAATTCAATTGATTCCTTCTATGTGTTATGCAAAATAATGAAAACTCAGTGATAGTCATTCAAATCAACTTTAAAGAAAACCAGTAAGTTTTTTATTAGGCATTTTCTTTCAATCGGCGTCTGTGTAGAAATCAACTAATTTTATATATAATTCATTTCAATTTACTTTGTTATATCATTTTGAAATATTTATAGCTAACTTTATTAAAGTTTAGGCAACAAAATAAGACATCCAAGTACCAATTCATACTCACCAACAACAGTAAGATTATATCTAAAGCTAGTAGTTTGCGTGTTCCTGAAGTCCACACGACATCTGTACACGCCCTCGTCTCGCCTCTTGACATCTCTCACGAGGAGTGACGCGGGGGGAGGCGACGTTGAGAAATGCGCTCGAGGACCAAACACCTCTGGAGCAGACCAATGTCGGGCCTCTGATAAGTGCTTGCCTCTCACATCGAAACTGGAACAAAAAACTAATTTAACTATTTGACCTAGTTGAGTAAGGAGAGTACTAGTATATTTGAGAGGTCTTGACTAAACGTTTGATGTTAAAACGTTTAGTGACAAGTTGTTATCGATTTATGGTTTCGTTTGTTATATTCATATATTTTATATCAGGCTTAGTGAAATCCGATCTCTGTATTCTTATCTTTCGAACAAAATCGTGTACATTGTTGACTTTATTCGTTTTTAGTAAATTATTTACAGTATTATTGATTGTAAACGCGGTGCTTGTGAGTTTTATTCACACTCGGCGAATGAAATATATTCATTTTCTCACTCTGGTAAAAAAAAAGAGCGGCGTTGAAATCCGACATTCAAAATGCAATATCTGAAAAATTGGGATGGCAGTGTGGAACGAAGTGTCTTAAATGTCTCTGCTTGCTATATCCTGCTGCTATATCAAAGATCCACCATGAAGGTAAAAAAAAACAAACACAGAGTTATAAGTCACTCCGTTCTGTGCTCTCTAACCATTTATACGGAAATTATATTATCACAAAATATATCTCAACACAAATAAAATAAAAATATTACCACAATTTGAGAAAAAAACAGAATATTCGCAGTTATGCTTGCTGTCACAAACGCGCGTTCGAGATGCAGAACGTTTGCGCGGGACGGGCATATTTCGAAACTCCTTATATCGATAACTCCGCGTCAAACCACATGTCACCATGGTTGAAAGCTTGGACGAGTTTACAATTTTTATTATATAAATGTCAAAAACAGCTAAAAAATAATACTTATTTAGAAAACGTATAAAAAATTGAAAGTAGCGAGACTCGAACCCGCGCCTCCTGGAATCCGACCAGGTCGATTTCCAGGAGACGCGGGTTCTTTCCTAAGTGTGGAATAACACTTTAAAAATGTTTAAAAATACCTTAATATTATTTCTTTTTATATAACTTTAACGTATTTTGTACAAATATATGTTTAACGTATTTTGTACAAATATAAATTATTACACTAGGGTTTGGGATACAACAAAAAATTAAAAAATGTTGCTAAATAAACGCTTTATTTTGACGCCATGTTATTATAGTAGCAGTGTTCCTATAACATAATGTCGAATAAAAATAATTTCAAAAGATTTCCAAAAATACAATATTTTATAAACGAAAGAAATTTCATAAGCCCGTTAATAATTAACGACTCCGAAGTGAGAAAAGAAACGATGATAATCTCCATTAGAAACATTTTGCTCCAATTTTGAAAAATATATTTTTAAATTTCCGAATGCTTTCAAAAAATTTAATTTTTAAATACTTCGATCTTTTTGTTTTTGGCGGTAATCTTCGGCTTATACACAAATCAAAATCATAAAATCAAATCAAAATCAGCTTCACGCTGTATACCACACGCTGCGGGGTAGGCAGAGCGAACCTAGTGTTAAGACACTACATTCCCCACTTTCTGCTGAGTTCTGGAGGCATTGCGTGCTAAGTGGCAGAATTCAATGCCGCGCTTTGCCTCGACACCAGAGCGAAGAAATGGAAAGTAAATATCTCATCTCTTCAAGTGAAGTCGAACCCACAACCAGTCACTTTGTGCCCCTGCGCCACGACTGGCCTCAAAATAAAGTTAAGGTCCAAATTTAATCGTTACAAGTTGTAGACATTGCTTAAAATAATTAAATAATAAAAAAAATATTAACAATATACTTTTACGAACTAATAATTCTAAAAGTACTGTAGACACTTTATCAGTGCGAGGAAACAACACGTTCCCGCCGAAATAGGGACAACATGTAACTTGTATTTAAACAAAAAAATTCCACGGAAGCATAACACATGGTTTATCAGGTAAAATGCAACGTTCCGTTAAAACAAACAAAGGTAAAATCTGGTCCTTCACATAAATCAGATTCTCACACGACCCATAATTCTACAATAGCGTAGAGAATTCAAAAGGCAAGGCACAAAAAGAAACGAGTGTATAATCATAAAACGGATTACAACGATGAAATATACCGAATTACGGTACCACTCATCGCAGGGCTTTTATTTTCATGTGTATTGTTTGAGACACTTATAAAAGTGACGGGTGAAACACTTGCTTTTTGTGCAAGTTGAGGTTGGATCGCGAACCGAATGTAAGTTTAGAACTTTTTGTTAAAACAAAAAAGATATCCCAGTCCAAAAATGAAGTATGTGAACTTGATAGACGAGAAATAAATAATTTATTGTATGTTGATTGTATTTAAATATATTTAACAAATAATATTCACTCAACAAAAACTATTAAAAGTGTAGTGATTTATCATTCAATTTACTTTTTTCGAATTCGTTACTGACAAAGAAAGAGCATTTATTTTGACCAGAATTTATTTATACGCGATATTAATCGCCGACACGCGTAAGAAAGGCGATAATAAGATAATATGCATTTTTCATATAATTGTACCAAATTATACACATTGATCATATATTACAAAAGTGCAATTCTTCTTTTTATTGCACAAAAAGATGATTATGTGCGAAATTTACCAATTGCTTCCAATATTTCTAATATATGTACATATTGTGCAATATATTTACACAATAACATTGAGTATGGGTCGTTTTACACCATCTCCATTATCCAATATTGTCGTTTATTGTTACATCGTTTGTCGTTTGGAAGCTGCGATATATCAAATGTCACTCTATATCATTCATCTGTCGGAATAGATTGAGTTAAGGCATTGCTCTTAGAACTATTCTACTTTGTATTATCAATTGTAAAGGTGCTATCGATATGAAATTAATGATTATCTGAAATAATGGAAAATCAAAAAAGGGTCACAAATTGAAAATAATCTTAAGCGAGTATTATACCTAATTTAATTTTAATTATATTAATAATCTGCAAAATCAACTTGTGGATTCGAACCCCACGCGAGGAAATATTTATTTATATTTTCATTTCTTTGCTGTGGTGTCGAGACACCACAGCAGCGTGGCGTTGAGTTCCGAACACACAATGAGTACAGAACTCGGCGGAAAGTGAGAAACGGAGTGTCTTTACACTAGGTGTGTGTCTACCCTGTGTCTACCCTGCTGTGTGCAGGATACAGTGTGAAGCTGATTTATTTATTTTATTTTAGTTTGTTTTAGACATTTACGAAGAGTACTAAAGAGATATGTATAAAAATTGAGGCAACATATAAATTGACACAACATATCACTGAGAAGCTTGTTTTGTTTAACAATATATTCAACGATAATAAAATTTATATATCAACTAAAACATTATAATAACTAATTTACTATATACAAAACAATAGATTTTAAAATAATAAATCCACATATACAATTTGGGCGAAGTTCCTCGATAGCATTGTCACCATCACGTTATTTGACGCACATCGAAGTTCGTACGTAGCGCTAGGGTGTGATCGATCGCCCTCAACTTTGTAGGAATGTTCAATCAACGTCTGTTGCTTCTCGTATTTATCATGGATGGTTATTCATTTAATTAGCATATTCTAACACAGTTTCCTCTATTTGTATCTGGGAGAGGTCGTATCACTTGAACAGGTTGAATTTTCGAAGTGATAAATTATTTTGGAGTACAATGTTATGATAAATATTATAAAATAAACGAAATTATGTTTTACTGGCGTAATTTTAAAACTTTATTTAGCTTATGCTACTACAAAAATTGTTATTAATTTGACGACACAATATATTAAAAACTTTCCCGTCCTTTGGGCAATAATTGGACGTGCAGAAAAAATTGGACATTTGAAGATACATACATTTGTTCGAAAAACTCTCTTCTGACGTATTTAGGTCAATAATAAATTTTACTTGGCTATATTTACGTCGCCTGTGTACAAATTATAAGCCTGTATATAAATATGAGGATAAAAAAGTCATACCAGATGTGAGCTTGTAACCTTCGGGATCATTAAAACCACTTCACATATGAGTATAAAAGTAATTTAATCAAAATTATTCATACGCCGCAATCTTGGAGAGAATTATTGTCATGTAGAATTCAATCCTCATAATGACTTTAAGAAGACCACTTCTGACAACTATGTAAGTAACTTTCTTAGCGATCCTTTCTGAATATATTAATATAATCCACAAAGCACTTTCTGAAATGAGGTGAAGTATATTAATTGTTTCAAATTAGTCTACATTGCTAAAGTTTTAATTAAAAATTGGAATTCGACTCGATATTAGATTGTTACGTGAATATTTTAATAATGTTATATTAAACATCGGTGGAACGTGGAGAACTATTTGGATCTTTTCGTTTCGGATGATTTTTATGCACGGTTAAGATTACTAAAAATTGTCTTTTCTTTCGTCCATTGGTAGTGACTTAATATGGTATATTTTCAATATATTGAAGTACTTGTGGTGCACCGAGATAGCTCCTTATTGTAACGCGATGGTTGTGGGTTCCTAACTCGGTTTTTTTTTAACTTATTTATTTTTATTTTCCCGCTCTGGGATAATGAACTGGCGCGCTATCTCAAATTTTGATGATATCCGTTCTTACATGCAATATAGAAGAGGTCTCGACGACTCGAATATAGCAAAGTAGGGTTTGAAAAACTGCGATATCTGCTCCTTTCCTCTCTTTCCTCTCAATTTTAGAGGCTTTATGTATTGAGTGGCGAAACTCAACACTGCACTTAATGTTCTTATAAAAGCAAGGAAGTGCAAACTCATTGATATAAGATACATATATTTTATATTCGACACTGATTAATTTTGTAAAATACCAACACATTATCCATATAACAAACCAAATATTCAAAAGCGTATTTTTCCAGAATACATTATTCAACGTACATTAATGACCAACCATTTGATAATAAGTACAAACGAAAATTTGAATTGTTTGTAAATTTAGGCTGTTATCAGATCGCGGGACAAACGTGCGTGAGGAGCAGTCGGGTGAAGGATGTGACACAACATTAGCGATGATAAAGCATCCACGCGTGACTTTTTCAGCTGGCTTGGAACATTGTTGTATGGCGAAATATTTTCTCGTATGAGCTGAGTATGGGAAAAGTTTATTGCCCCTTTTTTTTGTTTTCAAAGAGTGTCCGGAATTCTTACACTATTCGTGGCCCGCAAAAAGTTGCTGTTGTTTATGTGAGTTTAAAGATGTATAATGGAAAACTTTTTAAGTCTATTGCCTCATTTTGATAAGAAGGTCAAGCGCGGTGTTGGGTTCCGCCACTAAAAAGGTATATTTCGAAAATAGGGTTAAAAATGGGGAACGGAGTGACAAAAACAAAACTTTCTTTACAAAAAATAAATACATAATATATCTATCTTTTAGCAACAGTGATACCTAACAGTAGTAACAAATACAATGCAATGTACGTTATTTTTCTAATATTTTCAAAATTTGTTTTTCATCTCATCGCGTATTCTAAACAGCGTACTCGCCTTCAGTCGCAAAACGATGAGCCCTGCCCTTCGTCAATTTGGTACATCCCCTTAGCAGCTGCCTTTAGCGTCGACGTGACGACGCTGCCTTAAACAAATGATCTTCTTGACTCTCTCCTACGTTTAACCAGTTTCGTATTAAATTTCTGATTGGGTATTTTGTTTTTGGGTGTGATGGCTTAACTTTGATTATTATAATTTTTTCAATACAAAATGCTAATTGTTGGGCATTATTTGAAGTAAATAAGCACTTAAGATTTTAAGTTTGAAACCGATTGTTGCCTAAGAATGTGTATCGATTGTAGATTGAATTTAAGAGACAATTTTCTAAATAACTAAATAAAATATAACAGTCGTAATTAGGTAATCCCAATAATCTCAAATTTTGTTAGAAATTTAGACTCATATGTGTTCAGTGTAGCTCTACAGTAATCTAGCTACAGTCAGATGTTGTGCTAATGCGTTAATATATATCATCTCTCTGAGGCCAGTTGTGACGCAGTGGCACAACGTGTGACTGTAAAACCGACTGGTTGCGGATTCGATCCCCACTCGAGGAGATGTAATATTTACTTAAAATTGTTTTTCCATTTCTTCACTCTGGTTGAGGCGTTGAGTTCTACAACTCAACACACAATGCCTCCAGAATTCAACAGAAAGAAGGAAACGGAGTGTCTTAACACTAGGTTCCCTCTCTGCCAATCCTGCTTCGTGCGGGATACAGCGTGAAGCAGATTTTATCTTTCTGATAACCATTAAACATGTTTTTGTTTATCCAAATGCACCTTTTAAAAAATTAAAACAAAACCGACCAAGACCAATAAAACCCAGCAGCGATGCGAGAAGAAATAACAGGTTTAACTAAAAACCAAGCTCCAAAAATATTGTACGCCGATGAAAATTGTAAAGCCGAACTGGCATTCACTCAAAACAATACGTGAATGTGACGCCGGGCCCATAAAAATAGAATGTACGCTATAAATCGGGGGATACGTGTGTTTGCTCTTTTATCCGTCAACGCTATGACTGCCATTCCGTAAAGGGCTTAGGGGACACCTACTAATGTTTACAATTCGCTAAATTAAATTATAAAATCATTCGCTGTGATGTCAATTGAATATGATACTTGATTTGTTGCTATAATGAGAATTGAGCATAGAATTTGTTTAATCAATTCGAGAAGTTCTTTCTACCTGGTTGAATATTTTGCATTGATAACTAGCGACTCGATCGAGGCTTCGCCCGCTTCAACTACACAATTATTTATTTATTAATTTGTATTACTTTTTATTCTAAAAACTTTATTATTTTAATAACAATATCTATACATTTAAAATTAAAATATGAACCAATTCAATAAAACAACTGCGTTTTAGTTAATGTAGTTTTAGTTTACTTTATATTGATAGTAACAACTTAGTAGCGGTAACTTTGATACTTACAATTTAAGATTGGGCTAATATCATGATTTTCTATATGTTTTTTAATTCATACATTATATCATATTTTTTACATTTTTAAAGTGTTATTCCACACTTAGGAAAGAAAAATACTATAGAAAAGATATAAAAATTATAAAAAAATGTCCTCGCTTCGTTTAATTTTCTATATAAATAAATCAAATAAATCAGTTTCACGCTGTATCCCGCACACAGCAGGGTAGGCAGA
>DWAO01002184.1:0-16608 GCA_018230605.1 Heliconius congener
CTCCAGAATTCGGCAGAAAGTGGGAAACGGAGTGTCTTAATACTAGGTTCCCTCTGCCTACCCTGCTGAATGCGGGATACAGCGTGAAGGTGATTTTAAGTTGAATTCTCATCTTCTTACTTCAATTATCCGAAATAGAGACGAACAAACTCGGTCTGTAAATAAATAAGCTCGTTATTACTTAGTCAATATGTAAGGTTACTACTACCTACTTATTTTTAGCATATTTTAAGTGTAAAGAAAGAAAAATCCTTTTTTAGATAACATAAAAATTTGAACGTAGTGGGATTTCAATTTATTACGTTTTTGTACGAGAATGTATGGACTAGTCCAACAGAGTGAGAAAAGTTCCTTTCATGCATAAGAAATTAAAGCAATAGGTTTTTTTTGTAAAACTGTTTAATACAGGCAGTAAAAGTTATGTTTCAAGTGGATGAGGCTCGTGGTTCAGAGTGGAGCTTAATTAGTTTGAGTAGTTGGACGGATTCCAATAAGTGCGAGTTCATATCCACTTTTAAGTTTTTATAAGAAATTTAATATTTCAAAAGATTGAATTACATTTTAACAGCAAACTTAAGCATAATTGAGCGAGTAAAGATTGTAAAATCAGACATATTAGAGATACAGAAAGGTAAATACCTCTGGGGTGTTTGTGTCTTGTGATCACAACAAAATAGTCTTCTCCACTCCGGAAACTATAATAACAAAAAAATCCCTGACAAATAAAAAAGACGAACAAATCTGTTCAAAGCAAAAGTCCGGAAGTGGCGCAGGGCCACAAGCCTGCGAATTGTAGGTTCGATTTCCACCCGAAGAAATGAAATATTTAATATTTTCATTTACCTCGCTCTGATAACGAGGCAAAAGCGGGGCGTTGAGTACCGCCACTCACCTCATAATACCACCAGTATTAGGAAGAATGTGGTTTACGGAAGGATATTAATGGGACCGGGGTCTCTTAACAGTAGGTTAGGGTTCGGTAAGTAAGGTAGGCCGTAATTATTCGATGACAGTGGTCTAATAGCTCGTCACTATAATAAATCGTCGTCAGTCACTATAATAAATGGGAAAGTTTGCTTGTAGTGTCTTCGCGTTTGAATTAGGTACTACGTACCTACCTAAATTATGATTAAGTGTACATACATATACTTTTTTGCTTTTACATGGTAGGCAGTGGGAACCTGGGAACCTAGTGTTAAGACTCTCCGTTTCCCATTCGCAAACATCCGCTTTTCACTTTTCGCAGAATTTTTTAGGCATTGTCAAGCGAAAATATTTTCATTTCCTGTGGTAACAAATCATAGCTCCGCATTGAGTTCTACCACTCAACACACAATATCTCCAGAAATTGACGGAAAATGGGGAACGGAGTGTCTTAACACAAGGTTCTCTCTGCTGTGTTTATGTAAATATAAGTGTTCTTATATTTTATTTCTTCGAAAGGGGATCGAACCTACTACCAGTCGCGTTTACTGTCAATCACTTGTGCCCCTCCGCAACAACTGAATAGTATAAAATATTTAATATGATTGTACGTATTTATCAGCACGGTGCAGAGTCAGTATCGGCGATTGCAGCTGCACAGCTATTGTACGGCTGCCAACTATGAACTACCGGCATGGAGCTTCAAGGACGCTCCCACATTAATATATTTATAAATACATTGTAAGATTATACCGAAATACTGGATAGAAATATGAATGATATTGACGTCAACATGGCGCAGAGGTTGAGTCACTTTCGATGTTCCCCAGTCACGACTTTTTCCTGAAATATTATTTAATAAGGATTGAGGCCAGTTGTGGCGCAGGGGCACAGAGTGTGAGTGTAAAATCGACTGGTTGTGGGTTCGTTCCCCGCTCGAGGAGATAAAATATTTACTTACATTTATATTTTCATTTCTTCTCTCTGGTGTCGAGGCAAAACGCTGCATTGAGTGCCGCCACTCAACACGTAATGCCCCCAGAATTTGGTGGAAAGTGGGGAACGGTGTGCCTTAACACATGATTCCGTCTGCCTACCCTGGTGTGTGCGGGATACAGCGTGAAGCTGATAAATTATTTAATAAGGTCCATGTCTACATTAAGTTTCACGCTAATTCCCCTACGCAGCAGAAGAGAATAGCAGGCAGAAGAAACCTACTGTAGACACACCGTTCTCCAGTTTCCGTTAAATTTTTCGAGGTATTGCGTATTGAGCGGCGGAACAAAATGTCGTGGCTTTTGGATTGGTGCCAGAGTGAAGAAATAAAAATATCAAACAATGAGCCATTCCCTCCAGTGGGGATCGAGCCCACAACAAGTCGGGTTACAGACACATCCATATGCCCTGCGCCACGACGGCCTCAGAAGTAGATATATGCTATATGATTATATGAATCGACTTTTGTATTGTACATCACAATGTTTTTATTTATCTTATTTCTTTTATTAAATAACGAACATTTCTTAGAAATTGAAAGGTCAATGCTCAAGAAAACATTAAAAGAAATATTATATTGTCTCCAATATTTTAGTACAACACTTAGTTCTGAGAAATATATTTTGTACCCATTGTATAACCAATGTTTTGAAATATCGTACTCTCGGAATAAGTGACCTTCCCTTTAATACGTAATTTATAGGTATAGGAATTATATATTTTTTTCAGTGGGGGCCTTTTGCAACATTACGTGTCAAGCCGTGAAACTTACCACTTAAGTCATTCAGGGGAAATGAATATAATACTTTGCCCCCGAGTGGGAAACGAACCCACAACTTTTGCATTCACATTCAGAAGGTGCGCCGGTCGACGGCCTCAATTAAATATTTATTATACAATACATAATTGTACATATTTTCTTTGTTTTTCTTGAACTACGTAGCACACATCGTCAGTCTATAAAGCAAATATAAAAGTAAAAAAACCATTGTGTTATAAAAGCATTTATTAGTTATATTGTACACGGTCGCGGTTATTATATAAAATAGCATTCATTTGTGTTAATATTAATTTAATACTGACTTAACAATTAATGTATACAAAATACGTAAAAAGCAGGCAAAAATATTTATTTTATTATTAAGAATATATATATTTTATGCTGTAGCTTCACGCTGTATCCCGTACACAGCAGGGTAGGCAGATGGAACCTAGTGTAAAGATACACCGTTCCCCACTTCCCGCCGAATTTTGGAGATGTGAAATATACCTTTAAATAAATATTTCATTTCCTCGAGTGGGGATCGAACCCACAACCAGTCTTTAGTCACACTTTGTGCCCCTGCGCCACGACTGGCCTCAGAATACACTATAAGTAAAATAATAACGTTGAAAATGCAAGAAACAAATAACTAATATTTTATTGGAAAGTCTTACAATCGAAATCCTTTAAAGTACAGAATATTATCCTATATTGATATTTCCTAACAAAAATTAGAAAGAGAACACATTATTATTTTAAAACATTATTGTAAAATTGTAAAGCCATTGACAAAAATCCATGATCCAACATGATTTTATCAATCCATTCGTCGACGTCATAAGTTTAAGAAAATCATAAAGTTATATAACTCAACATTCTTTATAGAACATATATGAAAGAAAGTAAGAAAATATACATGTATTGGAATATGTTAATAAAAAAGAGAAAAAAATAAGACAAGAGGAAGTACTTTTATCAGCATTATTATATGTAGTCTGTGGATCAAAAATATAATATCAATATGATGGCGGGAAAAGTGAAGTTCAGAGAGAAGAGAAGATTGTGATTTATATATTCCGGCGAGGAAGAATGGACATATTACTACGTTTTCTCTGCGTTATATGATTTTTAAATGTTTAAATAAATTATTTATACAAATCAAAAAATGCACAATAAATGACTAAAGAATTAAAAATAAAACAATAGAAAAGAATGTGAAAAAAGTTATGTATTACAATGTTAAGTTATGTATACAACAACATATTAAATTTAAAACATTGTCAGAAATGAAAAAAAAAATTGTTCCGAGGGAAATCGAACCCATGTCGTTGCTTTTACAGTAAGTCGTTGTGCCACTGCACCACGACGGTCTTAACAATAAAGATTCCCTAAAATAATTATTTTGTAGTATAATCACTTAAAAAATATTATTGTAAGAAAAATTGCAATCTATTCATATCTTTAAAAAAGTCAGCAAAAAGTATATAATAAAAACTAGAAATAATACTTAAGATTTATTAGTCATCCCACAGCAAACCATTAAATCCATCACACTCACCGCTCTCATCCATAAAGTCCAAAGCCAACACTTTAAAACACATAATCTTTCTACAACACAATGAAAAAAAAGAACTACTTCATTTCTCATTAATATTCCTCATTTTCATTTGCAGCTCGAACCGTCTGTTCGTCCGCACTCCCTTGATCACTGTCCTGTTTTCCTTTCTATCAACATTCCGTTTCTCGGTGAACGATTTCTCCCTCATAATGGTTTGTTTCGCCAGAGTTCTCCGCATATTTGTGGTCCCAGCCAACGAGGGTAAAACCGTTTGTCGTTTTAACACTGTAGGCTTGGTAGGTTTAACATCAGTTTTGGGAAAGCTGAACGGGTTTACATCCATATTTAATTTGAAGCCAAATCTGGAGTATCCTGGTATGGATTCAGATTTCTTGGGAGTTTCAAGTTTCTTTGGTAGTTCGGGTTGGGCTGGTTGGTTTTCTAAAACATCTAAAATTGCGTAATGTATGTCATTAAAAAATAGCGGCAGTATGAATGTTATGTACGATTGAGTTAAATCTCAGCGAAAGAATTATATTACATTTTTTTTCTCTTGTTTGGAATGGAGTGTGCTAACAATATATTCGCTCTGTACCTATATGTGAAGTTCAAAATAATGCGTTGCTATGAATATTTAAAAAAAAATTAAAAGTTAATTAAATCATTTCTACGATGTATCCCGCACACAGAAGGGAAGGCAGAGAGAGCCTAGTGTTAAGACACTCCGTTCTCCCCTTTCCGCCGAGTTCTGGAGGCATTGCGTGTTGAGTGGCGGAACTCAACGCTGTGCTTTGCCTCGACACCAGAGCGAAGGAATGAACATATAAATGTAAATAAATATTTCATCTCCTCGAGTGGGGATCGAACCCACAATCAGTCGATTTTAGTTTAATCACACTTTGTGCCCCTGAGCCACGATTAGCCTCAATATTAATACTTGTTGAAAAACATAGCCAATATAAACGTCTCTCTGAAACAGAACCCTGAACCGCCAATCACCGTGCACTTTAGTGAAAACACCTATGCATCATACAACATATAATTTTTTTAGCTTCACACCGTATCCCGTATATAGAGGGATAGGCAAAGTATACCCAGTATTAAGACTACCATGCACAGTTCTGTGGAATTTAATGCCGTTCTTTATGTATTAGTTCGTTTATATTTACAAAAGAACACTACTAACATTATATCTTTCTATTCTTCAACAATGTATTTACAAATATTTTAATTAAAACTATTGGGAAATTAAGCATTGTATTTTTTCAAATAACCACTAAGTTATTTAGTATAAAAGTTTCTGTATCGATAACCTACACATATTAGTAGAATCGAAATTGGAATCGAACAAATTATTTATATGTCTAATAATAAGGAAATTAGGTCATTTAAGCTTTTGCATTACGAAAGTAAAAGAAGAGCCGTCGTGGCACAGCGGCAAAGAGAGACTAAACTCGAAGGTTGTGGATTCGATTCCCACTGGGAGGAACGAATTATTTTCATTTCCTCTATTTAGAAACGTCAAACTTTGAACTCCGCCGCTCAATCCAGAGCGGAAGTGAGTATTAATTAGGTTCTCTCCGTCTATCTGTTACATGCGAGAAGTCCGTAATGGAAAAAAATATATGTATCAAGTACATCACCAAGTATATCGTCAATAAAATATTTATTTTTCACTAAAATATAGATAATTCTATAGAATTAAACGTGAGTCAGTGTTATCAAAAAAATATCAATGCCGATATCAGCGCAACAGCTGCTGCTTCAACTCAACACTTGTACAAATATCTAATCGGATATTGCTATATCGTGTTAATAAACTCTATTTTATATTATTTTTTACAGGGAAATATGTAGATATATATATGTTTTATAAGAATTTTTGTTGGTTAGGTAGAATTTAACTATATTACAATTTAATTGATTTTGTTTAATTGATCAATTCGTGGGGCATTAAATGATTATATTTATTTTCCCGCTCTGATACTCATTGGGCGGAAAGTATCAATGAGGTGTCTTAACACTACGTTCACTCTGTCTATCCTGCTGTGGAGAAAAAACATGGAGCTGCTGCTACTGTATTGTCTTTCTTTTTATTTAATTTTTTTAAATTATTTTTAGCGTCACACTATATATATAGAATTAATATCTAATATGATGCAGGATAGCTCCCAGTTTATGTAATAATTAAATACCATTGACATTACAAAGAGCAACTGTTGAGTTTCTTGCCTGCTGTTCTCAGCAAAACTGCCTCCTGAATGGGCAGCCTTTTTGTTTATATGTTCATTCAGCGATTCAAAAATGTTTATAATAGTATATTTGGATAAAGAATATTTTGAAATCCGGGTGGAGAACTGAATTTACAGTCTGGTAGAATTTAGCATAATTTATAGTAAATTATATAATGATAATGTTTTGTTATGATAAAAAAAAATAATAAAAAAGTGATTACTCTAAAGGAACATTGAGCATGTTGGAACGGGGTGACTCATCATTAAATTTTGTAATAAATTTTAAGCATCATTTAAATAAAAATACCTTGAGACTAAGTTGTATACAAATATTTTTTTATATAATAAGTTCTTTGATTTTCACGATTATTAGGTACACATTTTAAATGAAACTATTTTAAATGCTCTAACCGTGACCACGGATTACTGTAAAGTGTTCGAAACGTCGGGTTTCCAAAAATGTATAATAATACAAAATATACGCGATTAATCCGGTTAAAATAGTTTCATTTAAATTTTTTTTAATAATTTATATTAACAGGAATTGTAAAATGGGATTTGTAACAGATAAGATATAAATATATTCTTATTATGCAGCTTCTCTTATACAACAGTGTTGTACTTTACTAGAAAGTCGGGGAACGACCGCAATATTTGCCATATTAAAAATAAAACTTTAAAGACTATTTATTCTATTGTTAATACAGTTATATAAAAATATAAAAACCATTTATATAAAAAAGTTACAATAACTGAACTGATTCTTATGAAAGTTTACTATTAATAAATTATTGGTAAAATTATTAACGATAGTTTTATAACACATACTTAGTAAACTAAAACATCAATACTACTGTAATAAATTTATAAAATATTTTATTAATTTAAATTTTATTGGCAACAAACAAACAAACAGTTTTTTTTAAATAATATTATAACAGATAAAAAGATAAGACTAGGACTTATGACGTAGCGTCATTATGAGGCAATAACATGTAATGTAATAATTTAAAAAACACGCTACCTATACCCAATTAGAGTATCATAAATATATGTTATAAAGATAATGTTATTATTGTGTGCGGTTATCTAAATCGTACGACGTCTGAGCCAATTAATTTGTAAATATACCGCACAAAGCCTAGTAGGCAGAGGGAACCTGGGAACCTAGTGTTAAGATACGCCACTCCCGTTAAGACACTTCTGTCCCCCACTTTCAGCTGAATTCTGTGTTGAGTGGCGGAACTCAACTAGCTTTCATTTTCATTTCCTTCTTCTATTGTCAGAGCGAGGTAATGTACATATAAAATTTTTCATTCCCCTAAGTGGAAATCGAATTCAATACCGTTGCTTGCACCATCATACCAGCGTGCATATTTGCGCACTACTGCTGGCGTTATGGCTAACGGCTTCGAAAACATTTACGTTTCTAATACGTGAAAAGGAAGGAAAAATAAAAAAAAAACGATACCTTTGGGACTAGTTCTTTCCAAAACATTAATAGGTGCTGTGGGTGTTAGCAGCTGACGAGCCCTTTTGGCCTTTCTTTCTTGACATTCATCGAGGGACTCCATCTTTTCAAATCGTTTCTGATGAAGGGCAGCAAAATTAGGTAACTTTGTACGTGACACCTTGTCCTTGGTCTTGGAAGGAGTTCCGGTTTTCTTGGACGGTGTTCCTGGATCTTGGAGACGAGCTGGTGGAATATTAAGATAAGAAGTGTCAAGCAATTGGGATATGATTTTGAAACAGAATATTTTTATTATGTATATTTGGTGTGAATTTTTATGAGTATTTTTGGTTCTCTGTAAAAAAAATTAAAGCTTTGCGCTTTTACTCTCTCATAGGTAGGCAAAGAGTATCTAAACACTACGTTACTAAGCCCTCTTTGACTTTTTAACGCGGTGAAATGAAAATGAATTTAATACATCCATTTCTTGCGTATTAAAAAGTGCAACTCAATGCCGCGTTTTGCCTCGACAACAGAGCGAAAAAATGAAAATATTAAATAATTCCGAGTGGGAAACGAACCTACAATCTGTCGCGCTTGTGCCTCGCCGCACCACTGTGGCGCCTCAAGTGGGAATTGAACCCACAAATATTATGTTTACAGTCCGATCTCTCTCATTGACTTAACAATATATAAAAATATTGGGAGAACAAAGTGCCTTAATAGGGTTTTCTTACCAACTGTGCTCCAATATAAACGAAAAGTTACATGAATCACAAAATAATAATCATAACCAAAACCAATAAACATTTAGGTCAATCAGTCAGTTAATTTACCTGTGGCACTACTAGTGCGAGGTCTGGACAGACGCTCCACCGAGTGCTGCTGATCCTCAGTAAGACGCTTCCTTTTACTCCTGACTTCGTCCGCCTCGCTCTGCGTATAGGACCGCTTGCGAGCCGAACGGTTTATTTCGGATACTGGAAATTTATTATAAATTCAGCTTCACGCTGTATCCCGCATACAGCAGAGTAGGCAGAGGGAACTTAGTGTTAAGACACTCCGTCCCCACTTACCGACTAATTTTTTGAGGCAGTCGACACCAGAGCGAAGAAATGGAAGTATAAATTTAAATAAATATTTCATATCCTCGAGTGGGTATCGAACCCACAACCAATCGCGTTTACAGTCAGTTTGTGCCCCTGCGCTACGACTGGCTTCCTTTATTAAATTTACGTGTATTTTACATATATTTATAAAACTAAGGAAGTTCTCGCTTTCTCGCATGTAACAGGGCAGGCAGATGCTTCATAGCCTTAAAGCACTATTTCTCAGACAACGCCCAATTCTTGAGACATTACGAGTTGGAAAAATATTATATATAAAAAGGAAAATTAAACCAATATATTAAAAGAAAACAAAATATGAACTTACCACTATCATCAAAAACGAAACTCTTATTAGAACCTTTCAAATTGGACTTTATCACTTTACCCTTCATGTGAGTGATGACAGCTGGATTATTTACTGGGCTACAAAACATCACTTTAGTTGTTCTAGAAGGTATTTCTATTAAAGAAGAACTCTTTTCAATTGACCGAGTTATGTTCATAACATTTTTAGATACACTCTTAGACAGAGGGAATGGAGTATGACCCGGGGAAGGTAAAGATTGCCGTCTTTTTTCATTTACTTCTAGAATTGAATCTGTATCTTTAGTGAAAGTGCCTTCTCTTTTAAGTGGTGTCTTATTTTCTACTAAATTGACTTTTTTAGATGGAGTTTTCTTTATTTCTGCTGTTTCATCTTGTTTAGACACTTTTTGCACATTATTTTGTTTTATAGGAGTTTTGTCACTAGTAAAAGTATTTTCTCTGATTGGAGTAGTGGGTTTTAGTTCAGTGTAAGTACCCTCCCTTTTAAGAGGGGTTGTATCTTTATTAAATGTCCCTTCTCTTTTAAGTGGGGTCCGATCATTATTACTAGCTTCTTGGGTTACTGGAGAACTTGATTTATCTGTTAACCCATTAATTTCTGATTCGTCTAAGCTACTTTCAATAAGTACTGGGGTTGTATTCATAATTTTTTCTTTTGATTCGTCACTTGTAATACTTATGCGGGAATTATCATCAGTAAGATCAGATTTTGAGTCTGTGTAATCTGAACTGATGAGAGAGCTTCTCCTTTTGTTTTGTTTGTCAGTGGAATTAGATTTTTTACCAGAATTCTTATTGAAACTTTCATTTACTTTGTCATTTTTGTCAAAAGTTGCATCTAAACACACTGTTATATTATTGGGTTGTTTGTCATAAGTACTATTCAAACTTGCTTTTTCTTCTGATAATCTAAAACTTTCAACTTTACCATTTTGTTGGGATGAATTTGGTTTCTCTTTTTCATACGTAGAGTTCAGGACTATTGAGGATATATTATCTATTTTATCGTAAGTGAAGTTTTTGATACTAGATTTTCGTTTCTTTTTTGAAGAACTGGAATTTATATCAGAAGCTATAGAATCTTTCTGGTTCAATTTATTCATATCATTTGAATTGTCCTTTTCATATGTTGTGTCTAAGTTTGTCACACTTAAACTTGTTCTATCAACTATTAAAGACTTTCTTTTCTTTGCGCTACTTGTCTTATTTGGAACAATTTTCATTTCAAAGGTAGTGTCTAAAGGTGTTAATGATATATCATTTATATTGGAATTGGTCTCCCTTATGCTAGATTTTTTGTTAGTAGTTGATTCAAAAGTATTATTATTATTTATATTGATTGAATGATTTTCTTTTTCAAACATACTATTATCTATTTCAGATTGTCTATGTAAGGGTTCAGTTTCATTTATAATGTCTTTAGACATTGTTTTTCGTAAAGGACTTTTCGTTGGTAATTCAGCATTTTCAACTTTTGCTGTAGAAGTTGTTCTTTTTGAACTTTTTTCTAAACTTTCACATGATTGTCCGATTTCTAATGTACTTGTTTTCTGTTTTTTTACACCTGGTGATTTATCAATTTTAGCAAGTTTATTACTTTCATTGTGCCCAGTTTTATCCGGGCTGCCAGCAGCACTGTGGAAAGAATCTATAGAGGCACTGCTTTTATTTAAACTATTAGATTCTGTACAAACATCCTCAATTACTATAGAATTGGACTTCTTTTTAGTTTTTCTCTTATTAGATATTTTCTTGGTAGCACCTAAAGATTGTAATTTAGCTTCCACTTCTACATTATCATGTTCGGTTGATGTTTTTTTCATTTTCTTCTTTTTACCTTTTTTGTTTTTAACAATAACTTCATTGTTTTCCACAATTGGTGGGTCATTTTCAGAACAATCATCGGTGTCAATTTTTTTAGTTCGTCGAGTTACGCGCAGTGGCTTTTTTTCATCGTTAGATGTTTCAGAGTCCGTTATGAGTAAATTTTGTTCTTTTAGAGTATTTCTTCTTGATTTACGAACGATTTTGGTGGTATTTTCGCCATTGACATTTAAACTCAGCGTTACATCTTCCTGAGATGGATATCTTACGTAGTTCTTTCGTTTCTTCTCCGTTAAAAAAACTTGGCTATTTTCATTTTGTTTACGATTTTTTCTTACACTTTTAAGTTCTGTTAAATTGTCTAATTCATCTTCAATAGCTAAGCCATGGATTCCTGTAATTAAAACATACTTACATAAGTAAAACTTAATTTATCAAATAAACCAATGGAAACAAACCCAAATATCTGACAATATACAAGATTAATAAGTTAACTTACGTTTGCCAGACCTTGTTGACATTTTTATGATATAACTAATGCACAAATATTTAACAACATTAAAATATCCTACTTATTAAAAATAATAAATGTTTACGTTTAAATTCTTGGACATTACCCGTTTTCAACGATTCAAAATTTAAAACTTACTGTCAAATACTGAAGCGTAGTCTTACCATAGATAATATAAAAAGACACACGTTTTGCTTCTTTTTTTTACACAGCTGAATGTAGGCCTCCCTGATTGACTTACCTTACCGGTCTCTCAGCTCACATCAATCCTTCATTACGTTTTTCATGCAGATCATCATTTAAGGAAAAACTCTGTTTGACAAAGAAATCTAAAACATTTATTATCATGTTCTAGTTATTCGTGTAATAACTTCATGATGATATATGATAAAAAACGACTGAGCTTTTATTAAAACTAATATATACTCTTAATTTAAATATATTTATTGAAATAGAATTTTATAGAATGTGAAAATCTTTAGATATAAAATAACTAAAGCCGAAACAATATTTCCAAAGACTACTTATGTCATTTCTTTATTGGAGAAATGTCATTACGATCTGTCAAAATAAATAACCGAAACCGAAACGCGGCTTAGTTCCGCATAGTGCACTTATTGATTAAACTATTTTCACAATAAGAATGAAGTCAATATACATGTTTTTTGAATAAACCGTGAATTTATCACTAATAAATATAAATAATTACTTATAATATGTAATGTTGAGAGTAATGTGCCAGTGAATAAAGTCGGTTATATGTATGAGTCAGAAACTCGAATAAACAATGGAGCGACCGTTTCTTATAGCTGCAGTGGTTATAACCTTATATACTGCATATGGTAGTTCTGATCGTGGCGACTATATCGGTTGCTTTAGATTTAAAGAGGATGTACTAAACACACATACAGGCCAATCTGTAGACGTTTGTTTGTCTGCTTGTGAACAAGTCTATTACAAATTCGCGCTTATTGGCAATGAGTCGACTTGTTTTTGTGCAAATTATCCTGGCCAATTTAAACTGGGCTTAGACTCTTGTAACACACCATGTCCTAAAAATGAAACTCAAAAATGTGGAGGTGATAACGCTGCTAGTGTATACGATACTGAAGTGACCGCTCCTGGTCCACCAATGTCTATAGATGTTTTTAATATAACTGAAACTGCTATAAGAGTTAAGTGGACTGCACCACAAGCTTTCACAGTTATCACAGGATATATTATTAAAGCAATTATCTTAGAAACATATGCAGATTATGCCTTGCTTCCTGTAGAGTGGTATGTTTCTAATACTACACTTGAATCTGAATTACCAAACCTCCAGCCTGGGTCAACATACAACATAAGTGTATCTGCAACATTCTATGAAGAAGAAGGAGCCAATATCACAACCAAAGTAGAAACAATTATCGGTATTCCAGATCCGAGTCCTCCAGATATTGAAATAAAAGAAAGACATGGTGACCAAATGCTAGTACACATTCCTGAAGCTAAAAATGTAAATGGACCTGTTTCAATGTATAGAATTGTTGTATCGATTGAATTGTACCAACAAGGATTTATTATAGATAATTTAGGTAATTACACTTTTGCTCATGATCAAGGTCTACCTTATTATATAACTGCTGAATTAGATCCAGAGGAAATCAAAAATGACTTTATAATTGGTGACAAACATTCATACAATGGATTTTATAATGCTCCTTTGCCATTGACAAATGATATTGAAGTTTCTTTAGGAGTTGTGAGTGTTAAAAATCATGTGAGAAAAATTAGATATGCTGAGTCTACAAAGAAAATTATTCTAAATATTAATGAGCCAGAAGAAGTTTCACCAATGGTGGTTGCACTTGGTGCTGCAATTGCTATTGGTGTAGTTTTGCTCTTAATAGGTGTTGGTTTGTTGATTATTTTGCGTAAAAGGATTCACATGGTTCGCCTTCAGAGAGGCTCCCAGTCTATGCCGTTAAGCCTGAGTGAACCTTGCTTGGAAATAGAAAATTCAGGATTTCTACAAGATGAGGATGAAAGGGTTGACTATTATGGCAACTTAAAACGTAAGCTGTGGAATATTCCAAGAAACTTGATAGATATAGATATTTCTTGTGTAGTTGGCCTTGGAAGTTATGGCAAGTTCACAAGATGCAAGGTACAGCAACATGGTGCCTTCTCCTCTGGTCTAGTTCAAGTTATTAATGATAGGGAGCTGGAAAAATCTGATAAAAAGCTGATGCTGCAAGAGTTGGATCTGTTAATCAAGTCTAGTGAACATGAAAACATCATATCTCTAATAGGAATTTGTGAAACTAGCACCACTTTACTGGTAGTTCTTGAAGACATAAAAATTACACTTAAAGAGCTTCTACTTCAAAGTAGGCAAAGGGACCTCCAAAATAATAAATTTTGTCTGATTTTAGAAAACAAAGCTCTAAAAATATGCTTAGAAATAGCCTGTGGCATGGAGTATTTACAAAATAGAAAAATAATACACAAAAAGTTGTCATGTCGAAACATAGTCATAAGTGAAAATGGTGTCGCCAAAGTGGCTGGGTTTGGACTTTCCCACATCAGACCATTACATGAGACTCCAGATTATACAAGATGGACATCACATGAAATGCTTCGGCAAACTCGATTCAATCCAAAAGCTGATGTTTGGTCTTATGGTGTTCTTATATGGGAGGTGTTAACTATAGGAGCTACCCCATATGCCCACACAGGGAACAAAGATGTTGTGGCAAGAGTTTTAAGGGGTATGAGACCATCACAACCATCATATGTAGGGGATGAACTCTTCCAACTCTGTTTACAATGTTGGCAAGTAGACCCTGATGAAAGACCAAGCTTTTCGTCTCTATTAAATGAATTGACACCATTTGTTGAGGGCCCCGGAACCAAAAGTTTAAGCTTTACACATTTTAATGGATTCAATTTTGAACCGCATGTGCCACAGTATGAAATAGTTTCATAGACTGGTCATTAATAATTATATAATTATATTACAGTACTTCTTATAACAGATATAAGTGTCAAACAAATGTTAAACAAAGCCAATGCCTATGCTATGCTTTTATGATAGGACCATATTAATCCAAAGATAAAAAGCTTTGATTGCAAACAAATTCGAATATACTATATATTCAAACTATAATTTTTTTATACATTCAGATAAGCAAAATGAATTAGTCTTAAAGCAATACTGTGTTACCTTAAAAACTAGCATGTAATCTCATTATCTAGATAAATCTTAGTGTAGATCATATTTTACTCATATTAATAACTTGCACAAGCCGCGGCAGACGGTGGCTTTTGTGCACAAAAACCTTGAACTTGATGAGATAACAGTTATATTATAAATAATTACTTATAAAATACTTCCAAATGAGTAGTTTAAGATTGTAAACGAAATGTTTTGTATCTAAAATATGTAAGCACAATTTTTTCTTAGTGGTTAGTGTTTCAGAACAAGTTCTCATAATTCACAATTGCTAAAAAAAAATTAGATTTAATTATGACAGCATACCATTAATAACTTACAAATCAGTAAATAAGTAAATATTGAGATATATTATTCTTTGATATTTATTATATAAATCAAAATTAAAAATCAAATTTAATCAGCTTCACGCTGTATCCCGCCAAATGGCAGGGTAGGCAGAGGGAACCTAAGCTAATAAATATTTCATTTCCTCGAGTGCGGATCGAACCCGCGACCAATCGATTTTACAGTCACACTTTGTGCCCCTGCGCCACGATTATTATATAAATAAGGTAAAATAATCTAAGGGCAAACAAATATAGTTGAAACTGATCAGAAATAACCTGTCAATGTTTATTTTATTGCTTGTCAGGTATCGTCATTAATAGCAAAATAATATGAATTAAATATATATCATACAATTCTTGTGTTCTTTTAAGTTGTCTTTTAAAATTGTTATTTCAATTTATTATTCTTGTCTTAACAAATAAACAAATGGCTTAAGTAAGTGCCTTTATATTTTGAATTTTCACTTGTTTAAAAGAAATAAGCGGCTGTAAAGTTTTTGTTTTAATTTTCATTTAAATATAATTCTTATGTAATTTAACATACAAGACTAATAATTTCTGATGCACATTATTATAATTGTATAAAAAATATTTTAAGTAAGTATATAAATAACGTGTAACTTTTATTTTAGGACTTTAATAAGCTTTAATTATTTTTGTGTTGTTAAATATTAATTTGAACCGAAAACGACTAAAATAAAGATCTTATTGTATTTGTTTGCAGGAGTGCTTATTAGTACTTGATAGTGTTTTAATTTTATTATTTTATTATATACATTCCTTTTTTAGTACCTAATATATTTTTTGTTTAAGTTACTTTTACGCCTGAATGTCGTCCGTCCATATATTTTTATACGAATCTCATTAATTTAATTACGTAGTGTTTACACGACTTGAAACTAATACATATTTATCTAATAATTTCGTTTTATTAAATCTACTCCTTCTTTAACCACCTTCCCCTTATTTAACTTATACAGAGTGGAAGTGTCAGTGCTCCTTTTACTGCGACTGATGTTGATGAATATGAGACTTAAGACACAAATGAAACTTAAATAAATGTACATAACTGAATATACATCATATCAATTGACTATTTATTACTGCCAAGCCACTGTGTACTGACAAAGTCACTGTGTACTACAGGGTCGTGTCACTGTAGACCAGTACCGGTATACAGGGGCTTATTTTTTAACAAACGTAATCAGATAACTTTGATATTGCTGTCATAGGAAAACTGATAATGAAGAAAGATGACTTTTTTGTGGCCAGTCGTGGCGCAGGGGCACAAGGTGTGACTGTAAAATCGAGTGGTTGTGGGTTCGCTCCCCACTCGAGGAGATGAAATATTTACTTAAATTTATAT
>DWAO01002185.1:0-16605 GCA_018230605.1 Heliconius congener
TCTGGACATCCACTAAGAAGGGATTTAGAAAAATTTTAACCCTAAAGGGATGAAAAAGGGGTTGAAAGTTTGTATGGATGTTTTTTTTAAAACAGCAAACGACTTTTATGAAATTTGAAATTCAGACTTTAAAATATTTCATTGAACACGTGTTTCATGGTTTTGTAGAATTCACCCCGTAAGGGTTCAAATAGGAGTTGAAAGTTTATATGGAAAAACCTTTAAATCGCCACCGATTTTTATAAAAAATAAAAATTCGGTCTAGGGTACATCTAGCCCGAAGCTGATCTAATGTAAATTTAAAAAAATCAAACATAAGAGTAAAACAACAAGAAACGACAAATTGTTTCCTTTCACGATAGGATATATATATGAAAAATATGTTTTTTATAGATTTGACTTACGATAGTGACTATTGAATATTGAATATAATCGCAGTTCATTAAATAAAATAAATCTAATAATGAACAATGTCAGTTTAAATAAAGCAATTGCTTTCAATACTACCAGCACCGTTTTTACTTCTGATATTTCTTGCAAATTTGTTTGTTTTTTGTGTACTGTTAACTGTAGTCGATCGATATAGTAAAATATTGACTTTAAATATATTTGCGCCATTTTTTTGTGGGTATAATTAGCTTTTACTAGATATCTTAAATAATAACAATAGGTTATTTATTTATTATATGTAAGTTAAATTGAAAAGACTATTTTTGACAGTGAGTCTAAGTGGGAACGACGTATTTTAACCTAAGTTCTCTCTGCCTACCCTGCTTTGCATTAACGGGGTGTAGCGATTATCTAAAAATAACATAAATAATATATATATATTTTTTAATAAAGTTGATCTGATAAATAGAGGCCAGTCGTGGCGCCGGGGCACAAGTGTATGACTGTAAACGGGACTGGTTGTGGGTTCCATTCCCACTTGAAGAAGTAAAATTTTATATTTTAATTTTTCGTTCATCTCACTGGTGTCGAGGTGAAGTGCGGCGTTGAGTTCCACCTCTCAACATGAAATGTATCTAGAATTTGGCGGAAAATGGGGAACGGTGTGTCTTAACACTAGGTTCTCTCTGCCTGCTGTGTAAGGGATACAGCATATTTATTTATTTAATTATATAAGCCATAAGCCAAATTCAATTTGTTTGAATGTAAGTTTTGTACAAAATGATAATTGTAATGGAGAATTGAAGTAAAAATGTCCAATAAACTTAAGCATTATCTTAAAAAACTTAGATAAACTTCTTATATCGCCAATAGTTTACGAGATTAAATGTAGAAAGTATAAGAATTTTGATTTGAGACGCATGCGCGTGACGTACGCACCACCCCTTAAGGCTTACGACCGCCTCCCTTAACAAACATTACCTGAAAATTGAACCTTTTGCTCTGAAACACAAAGCGTTACAGTGCGGTGATTCATCATTTAACAAAACTTTGGAATCGACATGATCCTTCAGTTCTAAAGCAGTCATTATGTTCACGTAGGAAGAATTAAATTTTCGTAGCTGTATTTTCTCAGAATTCATGATTTATAATGTTTTCTCTTTCCAAGGGTAATACAATGTAAAAAAAACTCAATTTTTAAGTGTATAGAGTACATTTTTGTCTACATGTTTGGCACTAACAGGATATTTTACGAGTAAGGAGCGCAGTGTTCAGTCGGCTACGAGCCTCGGCGTAGCGCGGATAAGTTACTACGCCCGTGTCGTAGCGTGTACGTAACTTACTTCGTAGCACTTTAAACAGAAACGAGCCACATGTGCTACGGTTTGTCGTGTTTTCTTGTATTTTTGTTAAAGTAGTTCTTTTAAGGATTTTTTGACTTTCACTGGTAATCAAATAACATATATGTGGTAAATCAAATTGTCTAAAATGAATTAAGAATTTACAATTTTTTTTTATTTTACTTAAAATTAGGACATGCTCTTTTTTTATTAAAAAGTGTAAAAATCTAAGTTACTAAAATAAAAAATATATATATAGTAGTAGAAAACAAACAATAAAACTGTCTTTATTAATAAAAATAAAGGTAGCATAAATTTTAAGTAAGTCAAAGAACAAAATTTTTATACTAACAATTAGCATTAAAAATTAAAGTCACGTTTACATCAAAGATTTATTGGTAGCATAATGAATTCTCCTGTTTGAATTAAAAGCAATTGTGTAAATGTGTCTTATAATAAATGAGAGTGAATGTAAATCGTAGTGAGCGTGGCGGACGGTGGGCGCGGGCGAGCGGCGATCTCCGCATATTTGCCGTTTCCTCGACATTCTCCAAGTTAATTAAAGCCCATTTGTACACTGTCTTAAGAAATATAATTTATAGAAATAGGAATTTGTTATTTGACGCGTTTAAAATGAAGCGAATTTAGTTTCAAAAATTCTTTAATATTTGCTTAATATTTCTTGTTTTGTATGTAATAATAACCAAAAATATTTTTTGCACACTTGTCAATTACACAAATCAATTTATAGTGTCTCCAAATACAGCTCTCTATTAGAAGGTTAGTATTGATAAACAAGGGCTTCTACTCCACCTCCTTGACGATTCCAAATAAGCCCGCCTCAATCTTTCGCCCCGCCTACTGTCAGGAGGTAAATAAGCATTACATATATACTATTATATACATTTTATAACCTTAATATATTTTCTATAAATCACTTAATATTATTCATTAGCTGTCAAATATTTTAAGAGCTATACGAACAATTTTCATATAAAGATTATTTCAAAATAATGATTATATAAAATGAAATATCGAAAACATTTATATCGAATTGAAATATTATGAAACAAGAAAATCCCTTAGTATTCGTACGTAAATAATACATCTAACGAAGGAACAATACTAACGAATAGAGTCAACAGCGAGTGAAACTTTTACAGCTAAGAAGTTGAAACTATGTGTATAGTGTCTGGAGAACAGTGAGTTCTAACAAGCCACCCATCCAAAGTTGTTAAACGTGTCCAAGCGGCGGCGGGCGCATAATTCTGTGGGCACGGTCAGTCAATGGACACTACTTCTAAAGTATCTTGATTGTGGAACTAACCGAACGTTCTGCATAGACTTGTCCCCATATGAATATATATGTATATACTGAATTTGTATAACATCTGAAGTTAATAGTTGCAATGGAGACTAACTCCCTTGGACGCAACCGACAGATTCCTACAGCAAGAAACCACATAGTGTATACCGACCACAAAGGAAGAAAGTAAGTATTATAAATCAAAAAATAAATTATATCAATTAATTAGTTGAAGAAGTTATTTAAACTAAACAAATGGATGCTATTATTTCTCTCAATTTAGTTTAACAAGCAAGTTACAGTCAAAGGTTCGTTGAACCGCGGAACTCAATGGCCGTGAATTTTGTGATCTTCATTAATTTCAGACAGTCGCTGCGAAAATTCTTATTCGTGATTCGGGGCTTCATTAAGTGACTCTGTGTCAGCTATGATAAATAAATGTGATAATATCACTTTGTGTATATTACTTTTATATATTATTTTCCAATTGTGTTTTTGTTAGTTTTAGTTTTTTTTATAATTATTTTTCGTAATACGAAATGCGTATCGTTACTATTAATTATTAGATGAATATAATGATTGATAGATTTTTTTTTTATTTATAGTTATAATGTTTTATAGATATAGAGAGATTTTCTGCGGAATTCTCGAGACATTGTGTGTTGAATGGCGGCATTCAACGCCGCGCTTTGCCTTGAAGGACACTAGAACGAAAAATGAACATATAAATATAAATACATATTTAAAAATAAAGAAAAAAATATATATTTGAAAATAAAGAATAATGTGGGGAACGGAGTGTCTTAACACTAGGTTCCCTCTGCCTACCCTGCTGTGTGCGGAATAAAGCGTGAAGCTGATTTGATTTTAAATAAATATTTCATTTCCTCGAGTGCGGATTGAACTCACAACCAGACGCGTTTACAATCACGAACTTGTGCCCCTGTGCCACGCACCTCTGATTTTTATATTATTAGACTTATTTACTGCATTATAAAAATTTATATAATAATGTTTTTTTATAAAGTATAGATACTAATAACTAGTTTTTTATTTATAATATTTTTGGTCGCTTGGGCTATATCTTATTAATTAGATATATACAACGTCTTATACATGCATTTATTGGAACTGAAATTTGATTTAATAGTTGATAAAATTTGCAATTATGGCATCCATAATTACGTTACAGTCCATACAGCTTAATTTATCTATAAGATGGCAAGGTTGTGCATTCTGAACCCACATCTCGCTAATGCTAAATTTTATTTAAAATAAAATACAAACGTTTCGTCACATTTTATTATAAAAATATAATTTAGTCATAAAAATATTTAGTCGCTATATGAAAGTTGAAGGACTAGATGCGAAACCACAAAATACATAAATATTTACACATAAATATATATAAATCTAACATAATTTGGCAATACATTCTAACAAAAGTTTCAACGAGTGGCTTAAAATGACGAATTGTAAAACCACAATCAGTTTTAACTAAGCGTACGCCTATACTTTTGTCTAATTCAACATTTATATATTTGATGTTAAAACATCAAATTTTATTTTACAATATATCAAATTTGAACGCATAGTCATCTTTAAAGTACGGGTGTGTTATTAAGACTGCCTCCCGATTGCATTACGACGCTTGCGAAGTTACGGTAAGGTTTATTTTTATTTTTAAGCATCGTCTCAGGCGAGTATTGCTTTCTTATTTCTTGTTATCGTAGTTAAATTAAATTTGTAGAAGTGTTGTATGTGAGCTCCGCTGCGTCGCGTTGGCGCACTCAAAAAGAAATGGAAGGGGATGATTATAAAATGGATATTTAAATAAAAAAAGTCTCTAAAAAACTCAATAAACATCAATATAATGTGCAATACATGTTACATAAGTTTTGTCTTCCTGAAAATAATTTCAATTTAATAATTTATACATGATATTATATTAAGAAGCTTAGACAGGGGACCGTCTTAGAATTGAATATATTACGTTACAAGCGACCCAAACATAGCTTTGCCCATTTAAACTTATTACAGCCAAATTGTATATTATTAAGGTTCCGTACTTAAAAAGATATTATTAAGAAAAAACGGAACAATAATAGGATCATTTTGATGTCCGACAAGACAAGACCATTTATCTCGAAATCGCGTAGAGATATGAAGCTGACATTAATATCAAATTCCATGGACTACAGAAAAAATCTATCTTCTAAGTCAGCACAGTCAAAGGTTACGAGTATTTACGCATCATTTTGAATTAAATTCGCCGCGTAATCAAAACTTATAAAGTAGAGCTACAGTTATGAAATTTGAAAAGATAAAATTATAAGTATATATATAAAGTATATACTTAAGTTTGCCACCTTTTATAAGTAGTTTTTCAAACAATTGTGGAAATGAGATGGAAGCCTCGTTGGGTGAGTCCACTTAACCTTAACTTTTATATAAATTATACATATATATAAGAATATGATTATTCTTGTTAAGTTTCATTTAAATTCGTTACGTAGTTTTTGCGTGAAAATGAAACGAACATCCACCTTCACAAACTTTCATTTTACCTAAAGCTGAAGTATTGCCCTAATCTAATCTTGCCTAACTAGATCGAACTTTCCTCTCGGTCCTACTCTTTACCTATGACGTATATTGCCAGATAGTTACAACACACATATAAATAATAACATAAAAATGCCTACCCGCACATAAATAATTGAATAGAAATTTTAAAATAAATTAATATTGAAATCTACTAGCTATTTAATAACATTCGTAATATTTCGTATATTTGTTTTATTTTTAATTTCATTAATTTATTAAAATTATTCGAGTATACATAGGTTCAT
Organism: Heliconius congener; assembly: GCA_018230605.1. Lineage (NCBI taxonomy): Eukaryota > Metazoa > Arthropoda > Insecta > Lepidoptera > Nymphalidae > Heliconius > Heliconius congener. Next base: position 5,886 of record DWAO01002185.1, read on the forward strand.
GGCATGAAAATATTATATTCTCTTTGGATCTTAAGACGTGCGTAAGTTTAAAAGTTATTCAGACGACGAGAAGTGGGTTAAAATAGCGTTGTTTTGCGTTGCATTTTCTTATAGTGGTCAATAGACATAGCTAACAAAAGTTCTAAGTTAACAAAAGCTAAAACATATTGTAACTATTGTTTAGAAAATATATAAAAAAATTAACGTAGCGGTACATGAACCCGCGCCTCTTGGAAACCGTCCAAGTGCTCTGAACAACTAACCCGTACGTAGTGTTGCTTACGTCCGTTAATCTTAGAAATATTAATCGTTTCTAAAAATTTTATACAATTAAATTTTATAAAGCATAAAATCAGGGTGCAATTTTTTAAGTTAGTTATTGTAATAATAAGTAATTTAAATATAATATCTTTTTTTAAAAAAAATAAAAGAAACATTCACGCTTAAAATATTATGCAAAATACGTCTTTAAATGAGAACATGCGATAATACTAGTGAAACTTCAGATTTACTTACGGCTATTAATCTAAGCCAGTAGTGGATTGCATTGTTTATTTAACTGAATAAATTTACCATAACGGCGCCTTGCACTGCTTAAGGAACAAGGAAAAGTTGTTTGCTGTGTAAGAATACTAATAGGTTCAGTAGAAATATTAATAAGATTTAATATCATTTATAATAAAATTTATTTAATTTTTCATAAAATCAAATCACGCGGTATTCCGCACCCAGCAGGATAGGTAGAGGGAACCTAGTAATAAGACACTTTGTTCCTCAATTTCTGCCGAATTCTGAAGGCATTGTGTGTTGAGTGGCAGAACTCAATGCCGCGCTTTGCCTCGACACCAGAGCGAAGAAATGAAAATATTTCATCTCCTCGAGTGGAGATCGAACCCACAACCAATCGGATTTACAGTCACGCTTTATGCCCCTTCGCCGCGACTGGCATCAATTTTCATTATTTTTATTAAGTATTTCAAGATTAGATCTTGCATAATTTTTTATTTTCAATGTGTGAAAAATTGTGGGGTACCAAATGGGATTGAGATTTTGAAAAAAAAAAGTAGTTGATAAAAGAAAAGTAGTTACTTTCTTTTGTGGGAATGGATAATTATTATTATACTACTTATACTATGAAAATTCTAATACGCATACTACAATTTATTTACATACGTTGTTAGTCTGTAGGGATATTTTTTCAAATTTATCTACCCAAAGATTAATGTTAAGAATTGATTATCATTTGACAAAATATAACGCTATTGATTAAATAGCTACAATTATTTACTCCACACTAACAATAAAAATATATTTAAAAGTTTAAAAAGAATAATAATGTAGTGAAATCAATAAGTTGTAATAAGCGTATATGAATGTCGACGCAGCTTCATAAGAACGTATACCTCAGTGCTCAGTGTCTGGACGATTGCCAAGAGGCGTAGGTTGCTTTTTTGCGTTTCTAAAACATTTTTTTACTAGTAATTTTACAATAATGAAAGTTGTGACAAACTTATAAACGATGGAAATTTGTCGTTGACATAAAATGTCGGTGGTATAATAATAGTTGAGTTAATTCAAGGCTTAAGGTGTGTTGCCTTTATGTGGCCAAAAATGCTGTTACGATTAAACGATTTAGTAAGGAATTTAAATATAAATCGAATTGTAATTGTTTTTGGTATTAAAATGTGTACTTTAACATTAATAATTTAATATGACAATTACACATATATTAAAATATTTGAAAGCCGAAGCCGAAGAAGTTATGATTACATTATGATAGATTATTAGAGATTAGAGAAAAAAATCTAATGTAAAAATATTATCTAATCTAATATAATAACATTATTTTAATTTTCGATTGATGTGTTAATTAATGGTTCCATTGAATCATCAAGGTCGGCGTTTAGTCCACAAAGTTCTTACTTTTTTATTCCTTGTTCATATAGTAACATTTAATCATTCTTGTACAGCATTAGCGAGGCCTGTTAAAAGGCAGTATAAATCGGTTTAAGCAAAAAAAAACACTACGAGTATATGAATACCTTGCGGACTGTAGTTTAGTTGTTTGACCTGTTATTATATAAAAAAATATACATAAATAAATTAATTTGAAAAGTAATTTATATCACTTGTCTAAATAAATTAACAAACAGTGTGTAAAACTATAGATCTCAATAGTTTAAAGTTATAAACTCTCGCCGTTATAATCTAGTATGAAATACGTTACAATGATGTCACTAGGATAAAAATTATAAAACAAACACGTTCAACGACATAAAAATTATAAAAGAAACACGTTATTCTTTATTTTTAAGATAACAATTTAAATAACTGGAAGGTAAATAGACGTGCCCATTGAGACCATAAATCCGTCGCTTAATTACTATAAACTACAATATTTTAGTGCCTATTTATATGAAACTTATGCTAAAAGTTGTAAAATAAGTCCAACACAAGGTTGCCGGTAACGCCGGCTCCCAGTCCTAGTGAATGTGTTCACTGTGCAGCGCAGGACAGCCGAGTTACTTGTACAGTTTCCGTTAGTCACATTTTCGCTACAAGGTATTCACATTTGGAGGACGGGAAAGTTGGCGTTATCGTGTTTAAAATAGAACGAAACACACATCTAACTTTGTGATGCAAAATGGACACGCCAGTAAGACGAATGCAAGTGGATAATTTAGTTTTGTGTAAGATGAATTTATGTATTTATAACAACGTGATTCTATCGTAGATAAAAAATATCTAGTCTAAGTAAAATATATTATTTACTCTCTGTTCATTCTAGTAGGCATACATGTTGGGCTGCGGATCTGTAATAAATATGATTGTTTCTTGATGATACATAGAATTGATCAGATTATATTAAAAAATAAATCTTAAAAAAATTAAGAGCATAATAATAAAATATCTTATATTAAATTGCAGTTATGTTGTCAGTTATGTTGTATGTGTCTACCTTGTTTAGTAGACATTCGGTCTTCATGCATCACTTTTTTCTGTAGTAGTACCAGCGTATATTATGATATAAAAAATGAATACTTTTCCAATTTCTTTTGCTCTCCATTTCCCTTTCATGTAGTTTGGTCGATTTTTTTTATTTTAGTTCCACATTAGACGTTCCAGGTGTTGCTAAGTCAGCATTTTATTATTTCTTATAACTATAAGAAAACAATTCGTTGAGATATTTTTTATTTGATGTCTTCATGATTTCTATATGGTATACTCGTATAGAATTGATTATTATATGATGCACATGTACAAACAGGTGAACAGACGAATAAAAAAACGTATTCATACTTTGTCAGTGTCTTTACATCTCTCTCTATAATATCTTTATAATTAAAAAAATGTACATATATTCCAATAATTACATAAAAATTAAATTATATAAAATTATTGTCAGTAAAAAATATGTATTTACAGTGAATCATAGATTACAAAAAAAAACATAAAAAAAAGAAAATTTATACTTTATAATCCGACTATGTATGATATATATATTAATTATCTTAATTTCAATAATTTTGCATATAGTAAGTAAGTTTTAAATATTTTCAAGGTATAAAAGTACATATTACTATACAAAACTAATAAGACTCTATAAAGTTTATTATTTATATATTATATATATTTATAATTATATTTAAAATTATCCACATAAGTAGCAAACTTTATTTATTTTTTTGTTTGTCGGTCGTAACACGTTCTAAAGTTAGTTCGCTCGGAGTGTATAAGTAAGTGTAAGTGTACAAATTGATTTATTGAAGTTAAGCGAGCTCCCGAGTTGCGCCAGAGTATTCGCAGGCCTTTGCATTACACAGATAAAATGGAAATAAAAAAGAAACTTCACAAACAGAAATCCTCTTGTCGCGAGATTTACGAGCTGACGCACCTTCAGCGCAAATAAGTTATGTAAATTTTATGTGTTGTTCAGAAACATCGGTTAAAACAACACCATATGAAATGTGAACGTGGAGGTTAATAAATAAATTTTACTCCTATATTGATTAGTTGATATAGGCTAAGTATAATGGGTGAAATGAATAATATAACTGTTCATTTTACGCCGAATGAACTTCAAGAAAAGTTTTAGTGAAGCCAACAATTTTCTTAATGAAACCTGAAAATAATGGGATCGAGTAATTGTAAAGCTTTCAATCATAATTATAGAAAGTCACGCAAGCAAAAATGTATACATTTTAAAATTAAACTTTGATTTTGTACGTATATGAAATACTTGCTATTATACAATATATATTTTTTCGAATCAAATCCCAATTTTTACAGTTGTTCTATTTGGTGTAACATAAACACACATTTTTTATTACGTTTCTTATTTATACGTTTAACTAGTAGTACCTAAATGACATTATTTAAGGATATTTTATTATATTCTTCTAGATCTAGAGACTGTGTTCTTTACCTTGTACTTATATACATTACTGCAGTAAGAAAAGAAAAAATATTCAAAAAGGAATTGTTAGATAAGAAAAACCAGATGCTGTAATGTAAATATAAAATAAAAAGGCGACGTTGACGCTACATTGACATATTTATTCGTAGCATTAAAATTCAGTAAATGCAAGCACAATTTAAATGCTATTTTCCGCCCAAATTTCTGTTTGCCAATTAAAATATTTGAAATCACCGAAATCATTTCAGTGGCTGTTAATTTCATTACACGAAAATCTCCACAAGGGCAGTGTAGTGTTGTTGATATGGAATATTTTCTGCCAATTACCTTAAGATTGGAGTAAACAGAAGCTTTTTAACATAAAAGTAGTTCGCTATAAAAAAAACAAATATTTTTTTTATTATAATTCAATCTTATAAATATTTTGTTATATTGAGGCCAGTCGTGGCGCAGAGGCACAAAGTGTGACCGTAAATCGACTGGTTGTGGGCTCGATCCCTACTCGAAGAGATGAAATATTTACTTAAATTTATATTTCCATTTTTTCGCTCTGGTGTCGAGGCAAAGCGGCGTTAGGTTCTGCCACTCAACACGCAATGCTTCCAGAATTCGGCAGAATGTGGAGAACGAAGTGTCTTAACACTAGGTTGTTTCTGCCTACCCTGCTGTATAAGCCGAGTCTATTAATGTTCACATAGTAATTTTATATATTTTACAAATAATAGAAGAGCCAAAATAAACACTTCATAGTTAAAATTCAAAATAAATGAAATGTAATAATATCTAACAATTATAAAATACATAAATACAATGCAATGCATTTGAACTTCAATTTTGTACATAAAAGCGAAATGATTCAATACGTTTGACAGTTGATTTCAGTCTGAACCTGGCAATTTATACTGCTCGTCACGTACCCACTCACTGCGGCTTGTTTGTGGAGTGACAATACTAACGTGACCGCTGGTAACTTCGAAGCCGTCTGTTTGTTTATTAATTATTTTGTAAAGCACTCATATTATTTTATTAGCTCAACTTTTGTAACGATCATATAGAGTAAAAGATTCCCATGAGAAATTAAACGTTGTGTTAATATTATATACGTTATATTTATTTGTGTATTTATTTTTATTAAAAAATTGCTAATATTATTTTCAATGAAATGAGTTGAATCTTGTGAAAAAAGATGATGACAATATAGTTACTTTGTGTTTACACCGCGAAATATCAAATAAGTACATGATGTAGATAGGGGAGAAGTATGAAGGAATCGAATTATATCTTAAAATTTATTGTACTGTACAATACTGTTCATACGATATTCATATTTTATTTTTCTCTGATTCTTGTGTAAATCACGCATGAATGTTTGAAAGAAAAATGAATGTACAATCTATACATACTTGTGTTTTAAATTTAAGTACTATTATGACATATTTATATAAAATATAATATAATATAACTAGAGACACTCGTGCTTATAAAGAAATACTCGATGTACACTAAGCGTACCGTGTATAGTGTATAGTCTATTCGTATCATATGGGTACCATCTAGTCTGTAGAACTGATATATGTATGTCTTGCACAGGGGTCGTTTGTATAAAAGCATTTCCTAGGTATAAAAAAAGTGGATTCAAAACTACATATTTCTATAGAAGATTTTAATTCAACGTGATACTAAATATAAAAGTAAGATATCTAATTCAATTTACTTTATTCGCATTAAGTTATCTATATACACTAGAATAAAACATTAAAATTATCACATTGGATAATTTATAACGATGAAAAAATATAAATTGAATATCTATACTAATAATAAAATCGTAACAGATCGCTGTCTGTATATGGAATATATCCCTGGGGGGGCATTGTCTAGTGCAATAGAAAAAAAACCCACAATAATGATTTTTTTTTGGATATTTGTATGTGCGTTTTTTCACGTTAATCTCAGAAACAGATAAATCGATTTCAATACAGTTTTAAAGTTTGGATTCTGCCAACCTTCATAAATAAAAAGTAATATAAATTTGAAATATGTTGTTCGACAAAATTGAGATTTGCTAGAATTATGTAAACAACGGTTACAATACAATTGTTTTATTCAATTGACTAAATCTTTAATATTGATCTATTTTGATGTTTGATATTGTTTGTAAAATTATTATTTGTATCATGAGAGAAAAAATGAGATTGTATGATGATAAAAAGCATCAAGATTCAATATTTAGAATTCTCCAATGTAAGTTGTCCCTCGTGTGTATAGAAACAATCATATTAGGGAAGTTTTGAAAGATTATAATAATTTTTTTTTTCTAATTATCATTTTAAATTTTTTGTCTGTCTGTCTTTCTGCTTAAATATTATTTTTTTGTTAAATACCTACATCTAATTTGTATAGTTCAATTCTCAATTAACAGAAGAAGTGAAATGAAGAAATTTTTCGGAAGCCTCGTCTGTCAGTTTGACGATTTGTACACGCTAATCTATGAAACTACTGGAGGAATTTAAATATTTTTAAGAAATTAGGAAAAGAGTAAGAACTTACAGTAACTTACTTATGAAAAGATAACCGAAAACTGGAAACTAGTAGGTATTTCACACAATAAAATTATTACAAATTTTGACTTTTGAGGCCGTCGTGGGGCAAAGACACAACGCAAGCACAAGTGCGCGACTGTAAACACAATGGTGGGTTCCATGCCCACTCGGTGTATTGAAATATTTTATGTTTTCTTTCCTATGCAAAAGCATATATCTAATACGCTAAGCGCACATATTAAATATATATACTTATATTTATTCTGCATATAGCAAGAAAAGCAGGGGGAGCCTATTGTTAATATTTTCGTTCCTCACTTTCAGCGCGAATTCTCGAGGCCTTGCATGTTGAGCGAAACTTAACGAACTTTGGTTTGTTATCAGAGAAAGAATCTGGTTGAAAGAAAGCAATATTAAATATTTCATTCATCAAATCCATAACAATACTGTCTAAAGCCACACGTTTCAGCCAGGTTCATTGCGCCACGACGGCCTGACTTGGGCGCCACGAATAGACGCGGCTTAGGTTGTCTGGTATATATTATGTGATGATAGATTAGAGAAGTTTGTTATACTCACATCATGATGGCTTTTTTGTTCTCAGAGAAAAAATCGGAATAGTGGAACATACTATTCCGATTTTTTTATAACTTGTAGCATAGATAGTTAACTAGTATATGCATAATATACATCATTTCGGTCGGTGTCCATTCACGGGATGGAATATAAAACAAAAAAACAAAAAAAAAGTTTTTTTTTACTTAGCTTATAATATTCCAAAAAAAGAATATATAATAAGCTTTTAGATAGCCTTAAATTTTATTAAGATATCTTTAATAAATACTGAGAAAATAAACTTAAACGGTAAGGATTGATACTCCCGTAAAAAATAGTGTGTCACTATAACTAATATTAGATAATAAGCAATAAAATTATATTAAACACTGCAGCTCTGCCTTGCTTATCGGGCTAGACCCTTTATAAAAGTATTTTTGAATGATTTATTGGGTTTTCAATTAAAACTTTCCTAAGCTTGATGCTTTATGATGCCCTAGTATAACATTTTATTAGATGCACTGACTATGTTTTATGACAGATATGACTGCTGGCCACAACCAACGTTGAACCAATTTTATATTTTGTTATACTAACCGTTATTTATTATGACGTGTTACGACTTATGTAAATTAATATTTGTTACGTGAACTCAAAATGATATACTATATATGTATATAAAGTTCAGCTTCACGCTGTATCCCGTGCATAGTAGGGTAGGCAAAGGGAACCTGGGAACTTAGTATTAAGACACCCTTTTTCTATAAAGACAATTCTGTTCCCCATTTTCCGCTGAATACTTGAGTCATAGCGTATTGACTGGCGGAACTCTATACTTCGCTTTGCTTCTACACTAGAGTAGGAATCAAACCCACAACCCATCGTCTCAGCCGTCATCAGCGTTCGCTCCTGCGCCATGTCTGGCCTCAAAAGTATGTATGTATGTATATAAAGTATATAAGTTTATATTATATACGTAAAAGAACAATGCGTGATTTTCTTGTTTTTTGGGAAGAGATTTATCGGATACGATCACGGATCAGATGTCAGTGTTCCACTGAAAGCCCTAGAGATAAGATTTTGTATCGCCTGAATAATTTACACGCACTTTACTTCCTCTGAATCTAAGAATGAACGTGTTAAAGGTGAAAAAGAAAAAGCTTTTTATTTCTCTAGTTATACCTACTCGACCTACCTCAGTTAAAGAAAATATTAAGCAGTGGATGCAATTAAAACTTAAATATGACGGCTTTCTTTTGACCGGTTCTTTAATTTTTTGTTAAAATTCAAAGAAATAAATGTGTGTTAATTCATTTTTAGTTAGAGGTTAGTACGTAAGAACTAAAGTAAAAACTAAGTAAGTAAAAATTCTGTCCTAAATATTTTAAGCACCACTTTGCCAAAAAGTTAATTGAAAATACCATTGTTCTTTTGATACCAATTTCAAGAAAAACAAAAGTTATATTTAGGTTAAAATCGTTTAAAATAAAAATTAATTCATATTTCATATTAAGAAAAGCTTCGAACGCGCAAAAGTGACTAAGTTGTCGTTGCTGACTTTATGAGTGGGACAAGCGCCGGGTAACTTTTGCTCCAACTAACTTCTAGTGCTGTAAGTAAAGTGTCTGCGGCAAACTTGCCTTCGCGAATTACTTCCACGCGATTTCACGATCTCACTACGATCAGTTAAATTCCCGCATCTGTTCTAATAAAACGAGGTGATCCAACCATTTGTTCAACCTTTTATTTCACATTCGTTCGAGAATTCCACTGTAATCTTAGACAAACATTGTAGAAATTCAAATCTTTGTAATATTATAAATAAAATGGTTCAAATAACTTAAATAATCCAGAGTTGAAATTCATCAGGCTTTAATTAATGGAATTCTGAGGGTAGTTTATACACGTCTCATTAATTCGTAATGCTATTATGTTCTGGTCTTTTACAAATGTCAGTAAAAGTTAAATGAAATTCACATTTACTATTTACTATTTATTTTTAACACTTTAATAGTTGTATTTTAACTATATGGTTCGGTCGGTTCACAACCTCGGTTACTACACGCCCAAATACCGATGTGGTAACATGTTTCACCGCTGGAACTAAATTAATGAAACGCCATTACTCCTTTTAACAACATTATTTTACATACATAACTAATTTGACGCAAGCACTTTTGTCCGTAATAAACGCAATTAATATGAAAATTGGCACATATGTATGAAATGTTGATTTATATTCACACTCCTCTTTCAGCTATAATATATCACTATGGTTGAATGTATAAGCGAAAGGGATGGACGTTTCATGCACCAGTTAGTTAATTTATAAAATATTATTTAATTAATAGTCAGTATCTTGAGGCCAGTCGTGGCGCAGGGGTACAAGCGTGTGACAGTGAAGCGTGATAAATTGTAGGTTGGATTCCCACTCGAGGAAATGAAATAGTTAATAAGTAAATAGCAAAGCGCGGCGTTAGCGTTCCACCATTCAACACGCAATGCCTTGAGAACAGAGTGTCTTAACAACAGGCTCCCTCTGCCTTCCCTGCTACATGCGGGATACAACGTGAAACTGAAAAAAAAAAAGTGAACCCCATTATCTGACCCGCTTAAGTGATATCCCACATTTTCTTCAGTACAGGCATACCAATACAGAATTGTTAAAGAGATTCGCGTAAATTGAAAGATCGCGAAGGGGGTAGACAAGCGCGCTCCCGTTAGACGTAAGCGTTGTTTTATGGTCGTCGTGACGCCAACAAACTTCGGCAACTGCTTTATGATCCTAATTTATAAGTGAGAGGCGTCTGAGTATTTACGATTCTTTCGGAAGCTTTCCCGCGAGTGCGTTCACTTCGATTGCCTTTGCATGAACGTTATTTCTTCTTTGAAAAGAGTTGAATTATTTCCTCAGTTTTTAATTTAATGTAGAAATGTTTTGTTTGGATTTTGTTTATAATCTGTTGTTAGATATAAAAATGTTGTGTTTTTTTTCTAAGAATATATGTTTAAAAAAAAAAAAACAGCTTCACGCTGTATCCCGCACACAGCAGGGTAGGCAGAAAGAACCTTGTGTTTTAGACACTCCGTTCCCCATTTTCTGCCGAATTCTGGAGGCATTGCGTGTGGAGTGGCAGAACTCAACGCCGTGCTTTGCCTCGGCACCAGAGTGAAGAAATGGAAATATAAATTTAAGTAAATATTT
>DWAO01002186.1:0-16605 GCA_018230605.1 Heliconius congener
GTGTGTGTGTGTGTGTGTGTGTGTGTGTGTGTGTGTGTGTGTGTGTGTGTGTGTTGTGTAGTCAACTTCTGTGTGATTATTGACATATAATACCTTAACCTTGTAAAAGTACTATTTAACTTTTCTGTTCATGTTCCATCCATTCCAGCGATTTCCAAATTTCTTAAAGTTGTATATCTACTTTCTAGATACTGGAAGAATTAGATAGAATATAATTATAGAATTTAATAGATAAATTATATTCTATTCTATCTATAAGTTAGCAACGAATTCGGAATCTTGTAAGATACTAGAATCAGTAATTCCGAAGAACATCATAATTTACAAATTTTATTAAAAAAAATTTCGGCCTCAAAAATTTTGCAACACTATTTTCACCAACTTTTCACAAATGCTCGGGGCTTGGTACAAGTCTTTTGATTAGATTCGATTGATTTTTGCTTAACAATGAACTATACTTTGATAGGCTTCTGTATGTAATGTCTAAATATAAGGACACCTAGTTGTGGAATGGAAACATATTTGCTTTGGATGGCTTGCGAAGTTCCCAAATATTTTTTGTAAATTTTATATATTAACGAAACACGCAAGCTACTCTAGCCCTATTCTTTTCCAGAAATAACAGTAACAAAATGAGTTCATATTATTTTAATTAACGATTTGGAACATCTGAAGTCGATGAGATTAGCTGCATTATAAAAAATAAGGAAATGGTGCAAAAGTCGTTCAGCGCGAAGGCTATTTTTTGTTGGCATAAATATTTTTTTTAAAAAGAAAACCGAGAAAACCGCTACTTTTTATTAAGAACATGACCTTTTACAAGAATTCTTCAGCTTGCTTAATATTTTTTAGTAGGTATTGCCAAGTGGTGAAAGTGGTAACCTAATTTTTGATGATGATGGGTAAGTGGATTACTGGCAAGGTTTATAACGGCCGCGCAAACGAAGTCACAGCCGGCTACCTATAAATATTTTATAAATCAATATCTTTGACTACACGTTGTAACTATTATAATGAAACATTCAAACTTGTTTAAACAAACCAAGTGTTTATATTTTAAATAAAATCACTCCATCACTGACGTTTGTACTCAGAAACGACGTGACGACGTGACGTTTTGGTAGCATCAGTTAATCAAAAATGTATTGTTTCGTTTCTATAAAATATGCTTAATTGCAAATTATAGTTACAGGTACAATGTCACATCGTCATAAAACGAATAAAGAAATAGCCTCAGCTAACAGTTACAGCAATACAGTTCACTGTATTGCTTGATAGAATAACTGGTGATAATGACAGATAACTTACAGGACTGATGCGTCGTTGTATTACAATTGTTTATCGTGGAAAATTCTATTTCCGAATCAAATTACTATGTTAAACTCGGGAGTTTTCCATTGGTGGTCTAATACTAGTATTAAAATATTAATAAATAATATAAATTTTGTTATTGTTTTTCATTCATTTCATTAAATCGATTATTTTTTATTTAATAATTTAATTTATATAGAAATATATATAGACATTCGATATTATAGACATAGATTATTTTGAAAAGTATTTTTTTACAACAACGAAATTTGACTTGCAAAAGATTGTTATGTAATTTAGTTCGATGAGCGTAATATAAAGTTTAATAAATACAATATGTCAACATAAAGTTAGTCGATATTACGTTAGCAATAAAACAACACGATTTAAAATTGTAAAACTCGCTATTATGTTTTGAAATCGTATCATTACTTTACATGAACTAAAACAAAATTAGAGAAATACAATATTCATCTTAATAATAGACATACGTGTATGCGTGTGTTGATTGAGATTAAAATAAAAGATACTTTATATAATTGCAGTTCATGTTTTAGAAAGGACATTTTAGAATTTTTTTTATCGTACGTAACATGAGAAAATTTATATATTTTTATGATAATTTTAGAAGCACAACATTTATGATATTTTCTATCATTATCAATGTGTCAGTCAGAAAACGTTATCGAAATAAGAGCGTTGTTGGATTCTTTATTGAATACGCTAAATTACATAATATAATAATAATATGAACACAATTTAAAATATTGCATAATTATTATTTTATTACGTAAAACTAAACATATTGAAGCTAAATAGCTATCATGCGCAGTAGTTTCATAATTATTTATTGTAATATACATATAACTAACTGTATCTGTAATATTTAGCGAATTTAAAACGTCACTTACTACTATAGAACTTAGCGGTTGTACTTGTATGCAACTCGTCAGCGACGGACATCAATGACGTAGTGGCCATACAAAGAGCCCGCCCACAGCCGCGCCCGCTGATTCGATTGAATCAATTACTAAATAAAACGTTTCAAGCCAGGGCTAGCGAACTGGCTGAAGCCGGTGGCGTCTGAATTCGATATACGATGGCTTCTTATGACTTTGAACTGGGGTCGTCGTCTTATGCAGGTACATTCTGAACCTACATTTTGATGCCAATTTTGATTTAATGTCAAAGTATTTTTAGCGTAGATTTTTTACAAATAACATAAACTAAATTACATCAGGGCCCGTAAATAATAATAATAATATAAACAATATCTGAGTCTGAGATCGATCTTTAGATGCCGCTTACATTCGTAAGTTCTTCAATCTTTCAATGTAAACGGCATCTCAAGATCGATCTGAGACTTGAGAGCAGTTAATACAAACAGGTATAAGTTAAAAAATGAAATCAGCTTCACGCTGTATCCTGCATACAGCAGGGTAGGCAGAGGGGAACCTCATGTCTTAACGGAGTGTCTTAACACTCCGTCCCCTACTTTCCGTCGAATTTTTCGAGGCATTGTGTGTTGAGTGGCGGAACTCTAGGCTTTTTGCCTTGGTGCCAGTGCTAAGAAGTAAAATATTAATAAATAATAATTCATTCCATCGAGTAGGGATCGAACCCACAACCGTCACGTTACAGTCATGCCCTTGTGAATCTGCGCCACAACGGCCCTAAAATAAGTTCAGTTATGATATCTCATTTTGTATATCATACATATTTTTTTATATTTTCACTAGAATAAGAACGACAGCCAACCCTGAGCAAATAATCTAAAACTATAACAAGATCAATCTCTTGGTACATTGTATTATTCGTCAGATAAACAAATCATCGTCGAAGGTGACGGTCATCTTATCGTTAATTAGTATTTATAAATATTTTAAAATGCTGCTTATTAAAATTATTAATTTTATTATCTCTATTTTATTTTTTTGAGAAACAATATATTTTATAAAAGATATTAAGTTTTATAGAATAACATAGAAATTTATAACATTTAAATTGTTATAATCTATACCAATATAATAAAGAAGAAGTTTGTTTATTTGTTGAAGCGCTAAGATATCTGGAACTACTAGTCTGATTTACTTTCTTTTCTTTTGTGTGAGTTGTACATCCCTAAGGAGTTATATAGGTTATAGAACGGTATTGAATAATTCTTAGTTAGCCTTAAATAACGAAATAACATTAATTAAATAACACCATCGTATTACTTTAATAAGGCATTTTGTTACAAGTAAATGATGAAAATTGCACATTAATTTCACTGTTTTTTATTTGACAAATATATTGAAACTTACGAGTGAAAATTATTCCCTGATTAATAAAATTTTATGAAGGTAGGCTTTGGCACTTATAGCATGCAATTTGGACGTAACTTTTTGAGAAAGTCTTAAATTGTTGTTAAAAAACAAGCCTAGGCTCGGGTAGTCGCGCCCTTGTCGCCGATGACAGCCTGTCAAGCAGCCACGGTGTATTTTCTCAGAATTATGAAAAATATTGAATGTATAAAACTTATTATAAATCTATTTGCTAATAAAATAATTATAGGTGGTATGCGGGCGAAGCCACTAGTTATTTACAAGTTTTTTAAATTGTATGCCATATTTTAAAAAGTAAAATTTTGTTATACGTCTTGACTCCCAGTTTTTAAAATTTTGTTGTTAGAAGTTTTTGTTGATATTATTAATGATGATTGGTCAGCGGATGTGCTCATGGACATGGAAAGACATACATCATAAGCTTTTCCAAGTAACTCTAGTACGCAGTGCATTTACAGCGACGTCTATATATTTTCATTAATTATTGCGTCATAGGAGCGTATAAATTATTTTTTTATAACTAAGTGACCCGTACTAAGAGTATTTAAAAATTAAAAATAAATCTAGAATAGTAGTCGAGGAAATATATTATTTAATATTTCCACTTTCTTCGTTGTGGTGTCGAGACAAAGCGCAGCATTGGATTCTGCCTCAACACGCTATGCTTCCATAATTCGGTGGAAGATTTTAATAACAGAAGATAATTTGAAAAATTACATGAGGATTAGAGATAGCCGATTGATTTCAATAAATATTATATCTATTTGGTTAGTTTTTTTGTAAATATTGAGCAGCTGTTTTAGCACATTATTTTTCTTAATGTTATCGCGATATGCTTCAATAGATGTATTCCATAAATCTGGAAAAGTTTCCCATGTTCCAATAAACTCTGTTAAATATTGTTTTTCCCTGGGAGTAGGAATACCAACATTATTTTAGCTTTTAACATTGTTTTCGTCGTCCATTTTTAATTAAATAAAAAATAAAAAAACATTATCCCCTCCTTTGAAGCCTGTTTTTCAACTAAAATATTGCCGCGTGCCACACTACAATAATATTGACATTAACTCTGCCTCTCCCAGATATTGCCGTGACAAAAACAGAATTTCTAGAAATCTACAATAATATTAATCAATATCGAAAAACCAACCGCACAATATATTATTAATACGTTCTTTATTGACAATATTATTGTACGTGTGCGGCCAGGCTAAAGAGGTATATCTCTTGAGGTCTATGGTCTGCTTTGGACGAGAACTGGCTGTTGATTATAATATATAAAACAAATATTAGATTATACAAATCAAAACCATACAAGACAAGACAAAAGTAACATAAAATTAAATTAAATCAGCTTCACGCTGTATCCCGCACACAGTAGAATAGGCAGAGGGAACATAGTGATAAGACACTTCGTTACCCACTTTCCGCCGAATTTTTCGGCGGAACTTAACGCCGGGCTTTTTTTTTGTCTTAGTGTCAGAACGAAGAAATAAAAATATTAAGAAATAATAATTTATTCTCTCGAGTTTGGATCGAACTTACAACCGTCGCGTTTCAATCACACCCTTGTGCCCCTGGGTCACAAATAAAGCTAAAAGAAATAATAAAAATAATACCGAAGTTGACACTGACTCCAAAAACCACGGTAGATATTTTTTTTTTATTTTCTTTACTTTGAAGTAATTAAAATATTATTTTTTACTTTCAAGTCTTTGTTAAGTTTGCGTATATGGGCATATTTTTGAAGCCGGTTTTATTTTTTTTTTATTTTCTTACCAGGATAAGGAAATAATCTGAGAACGCCGTCTTTTGTTTTCTCATACAGGGATTACGACACAAATCATAAATTAAATCATAAAAAGTTAATGATGTTCTCGCTATGTATTTGGATTTTAAACAAATTTATAAAATATATTAATAGTTTTAAAATGAAAAAGACTACAAATTAACACATTATACTCGAATAGATGATACAAAATCGGAGAAAAAAATATTTTAAGACTATAATTAATTTGTTGTTTGTCTTTATAAAGATAATCTAATAATGTATTTATAAAAAAATCTGACATGATAACATGCTCTGGTTTGAGGTATTTTTTATAATATTACCGAATATTTTATTAAACAATGTCAAGATTGATCGATAGCATAGGATAATGAAGGTAATCTTGCAAAACAATATTTCATTGGAATTGAATGCTAGACAACCAGATAAGTCGCGTCTTAATATGTCAAACATATCAATATTTTAGTCAAGTTTGAGTAAAAGTATGCGAAATGTGTGAGAAAACAAGATATTCTTTTAGAGTGTTTCCTTGAGATTGAAATTTAAAATTAAATTTTGATATTTCATCGCTTTCTTGCTTACTTATTTATATTCAAAAGTGATTAATAAAATGTTAAATTCATACGATCACGTCGAGTTACAACAAAGCATGAATAACCACAAATGCACGTCTAATTTTATATTTAAAAAAGAAACACTATGCTAATTGTACTTACCGTAGAGTGACGCCAGAAATGAATTAAAGCATGTATGTCAGTCGCTGGTGCAAGTAGGAGGTAGTCCCGCCATTCGTCGTAGCTTATGTTTAAGCTGCCGTCCTGATCCATCCTGATGGCAAATGGATAAAATTGTAAAGTAATTCGTTTTTCTATTTACTATATTACTCAATACAAATCAAGGCTATTGAGGCACCTGAATAAATTTGCGGGGCAAGCTATCCCGTCCACTTAAAAAGAGACGAGATATCTTAGATGATTGAATGGTCTGATATGCATCAGACCTCGGTAGAGAAGGGCAATAGCTCCGATTGGAGCAGTGCCCCTAAATCTCAAAAACATCCAGCACATCACTTCTAATGTGTATGTGTTTATAGGTCATATGACTGATTGCAAGATTAAAACGAAAAAAAAATAAAGAAAATTTAGTATATTTTTTAATCACGCTGTATACCGTATATAGCAGGGCTGGCATTAGGCAGAAGGAACCTACTGTTAAAACACTAAACTCTTAATTTTTCGAGACATTGCGTGTTGAGATACAACTAAATGCAACTACTACAACTAAATATATCTTTCTAACAGAATGAAGTCCATTCATTCGCCCCAGTGAAAATAAAATCGCTTTGCCATGTTGGCCTCATTAGGCCAACATTATTTATAGAATTAGAATGAAATCATTAAATAATAATGTCATTTTTTAATTGCTGTTTTCAACATTAATGGATCTGGGGCACAGTAGTGCCCCCGCCAAGTCAAACGCGAAGCAAAGCACTGCCGTATCATCCTTTTCTGAGACCGTTATGGCGTAGTTTCGTGCCCCTATTTGAGAACCTGTGGATAGATTTAGAACTTTCAATTTATCGTCTTCTAGTAAGCTATACGCACACACCAGAACCTCCAAATTTCAAACTTGTAGGTCATATATTTCCGAAGTTATGCGGAAGCAAAGTTTCACTATTTTGACAATGACTCACTCATGTACTCGCTCACTGGTCATCAAAAGTACCAACCAGTACTTCCCATAGACCCAGAGAGCAAAATTTAGTATAGGGGTAGGGTTTAATGCACATATAAAGGGAAAACTATCAAATATGAACACCAAATCTGCATACCCTGATGAGAAACTGGGTATTCAGCGTGGTGGGACTCTTCTATTGATATACAAAAATTGTAGGTCTGGAGTATTTGATGAAGAACTCTAACTATGGCACAAATGGAAATGTCGTCTCAACTAAACACGTTTAAAGAATGTTCAACGATCGATTTTACATATATATTAGCTATATTAAAAAAAACACAGTAACCTTAGGATTGGCTTGGATTTACCAAGAGAGATTTCATCACAAACAGCTTCATCGAGAATTCGGCGGTTTTTCCAGAATGTTTTCGTGGAATAATTTGTTCTCTGTGCATTTTTTAGAATAGCATAATACATATGTAGTGAATTCCAAAGTAAGCTAGATTTTAGCGAAATCATTAATGACTTTTCGTTGAAATTGATTGATTTTATTTTCAGCTAAATGTTTTATACCTATACGCTAATGCCGTACACCGTAGCGTGACTACCCAGATATAAAATCTGGGTAGTTCGCTACGGTGTAACAGTGAGAATGAAGAAGAACGTGCTTACGGCACGTCGAGAGGATGAGCCACGACAAAAATCCAAAAAAGAATTATGGAGCAAGAGTGAATACAATGTCGATGCTATTGGAGGAAGGTCACGTAAAAAGCGCGTGGAGGATATTTATTAAGAGGTTGATAACAGTGGACGAGCCGTTTGGCACTCCTCTTTACCTATCCAGCTAAATATAAAGCGTAAAGCTAAAAACAGAAATATCTTAAAATAATTTTAATTTTTAAATCCCGTCTTTATATGTAGACTTTATATGATTTTAATTAAACATACAATTTTATATAAAAAAAGGAATCCTATTATTCGGAAATTAATGAAGCATGGGTGCTTCATTAATTTTCTCCATCGTGGTCCCGCGGTCTCCACAACATGTAAAACACAATAGGTAAAAATAACAATTAAATAATATTCTAATATATTTTGATTGATTTACATACATTTCCAATAGCTCCATGTAATACTTTCTACAAGTGCAAATTGCCATTGCCTTGCCCTTGTAATTTTAGCGAGATGGAAACCCGCTATTATATGGAAAGGTCTATTATGCAGGTATTACCTACTGAAGTAGATAAATGGATTAAAGGTTCAACTTCAATCCTACTTTAGCTCTAAGATAATTAACAAATACCAGCCAATAGATGCTAATTTAATTAGATTTTAATCGTCAGAAGCAAATGCAAAATTTTCCAGTTGAGTTGCAACACACAAACATATTTTTTTATATCGTCGATGTAGAGGTAAACCTGCTAAGAGTCAATTAATAAAAATCGTTTTTAAAAAACTATGAGTATATGTTAGTTATCAGAAGATTTCTGCAATTTGGAAAATTGATTAGTATGATCTACTTTATGAAATAAAATAAAGGTATATTTAAAAAAAGAAGGTATAAAATAGTACGAGGACACAACGACAAAAACAGGTATACAATCTAAACCGCCGATCTGTAACTCAATCATATTTAATAATATAATACAAATAAGTTTATTATGTGTTCATGTATATTAGAAACAGTTTGAAAGAAATAATATTAAAAACATTTTAAACGACTGTATTTATAGATTATAGATTGTTTTGTTGATTTGGTTTTTCTAACTGTATATTTATTTATACAAATATTTAGATATGGAGATGTTTTTAAAAAATCAAACCTTATCTAAAGACGAATGATATCGTTCACAACTCGTAGCATATGTGTATTACATAAAAAAACTGTGCGATGCAATAGTGAGTGCCATCTTATTGTAATTTTAGACATAATACTTATAAGAAGCAATTGCTGGTTAATAGATCAATTCAATGTAATTTGGTACATCATTGTAGAAGTTTCATAATGTTCTCACCATTGCATAAGTTACATAATGTTTTTTGATTACCATAACGTAAAGAAACCTTGTGAATTAATGACAGCCATTGCGACTCGTGTTACTTTTACCACTATAGAAAAATTATTCTAAGTTCATGATATTATAATATGAATCTTATAGAAGCAAATAAAGTGATCTTCATGCTAATTGTCCAATATTGAAAATTAAATAAAATTTCGCCGAATTTTCTAGGCATTTCTTGTTGTGGCGAAACTCAACGCTGCGCTTTATCTTGTTGCTAAAGCGAAGAAATAAAAATATAGAATAATTCATTCCCCCGAATGGAAACCAATCCACAATCTTTGTGCTAATGCACCACGACGGGCGCATTACCGTATTTGCTTTTAAATATTGAATATATTTTAAAATTTTTATTAAAATGTACATAATCCAATCAGTTTAAAAATACCAACGCAAAAAACTAGAATGTAGTCAAAATGTTTAAAAAAATATTTTTGTAGTAACCAGCCTAATAATATTTCGTTTCACAATCGTTTTTAAGACAATAAATTCAATTCATGATAATAAAGCTTTTTTTATTAATAGTATTTATTCTTTTTTTTTCTTAATTAGTAGTAGTACATCGCGGTAAAACTCATGGGCGTATCTAGAGATATTTTCTCAGGGGGGCCTAGACTTTCATCTTGAACAGATATGTTGGTGTAAATGTTATTTTTTTAACTTTTCGGGACAAGCCTTTTGATAATAAAATTTCTGGGGTGGGCACCAGACTATTCCGGGATGGTCACGGCCCAGCCGGCCCCCAAATTTCCTACGCCCAAGGTAAAACTCAACATCGCATTTCATTTTATAAATATAATAAAAATTTGGTAACTATGTAGATTGTACATATCATATTCTAAAATTAAAATATATAAGTGAAAAGACATAAGAATATTTAAATAATAAATAATATTCGCATTTAGTTACACTTGTGCAATAAATATATCGCCGTGCTAAGTAAAAAATGTCCATAAATATAAATTAACAGATTAACTTAAAAGAATTATTATTAAAAGAAATAGAGAAAATATAAAAACGTATTACTGAACATCTGTTTAAATACCTTTTCAATAAATTTGTAGCTTCATTTCTACCAATAGCAATTCCTAAGTCGGCAAAGGCTGAAATAAGTTCTTCCAGGTCAACTTTTCCTGAAAAAAAATAAAATAAATGAGAGGTGGATATTTCCTTTAGCATCACATATGCCCAGGTTGGTTGGTAGACAGTAAAAGGCAACAACACATGTAAAAGGCACTCTGTTCTGATTCCCCAAAGGCACTCTGGTCTGTCCAATTTTTGAGACATTTGCAAATTGAGTGGCACAGCACCATGTGTTGCTTTGTCTTGTTACCAGAGCATTTAAATTAAAATAATTAATTCTCCTAGTGATATTCAAATCTACATCCATCGCGTTTCCGCCAAACAAGGCAATAACAGCCAATTTATTTTGAAATTTTACATAGGAAAATCAAGTCAATAAGACATAATCATGTGGTGTAATTGATTTTGAAATAATACAAAATGTAAGGAAAATAAAAACATATTTTCAAGTTAAGTTACCACACTTACCATCTTTATTTTTATCAAGATGGGAAAACTGCAACCTAAGATTTTTTTCATGCTCTCGGACATAGTGAATGAACTCTGACAATGTAACATCTCCAGCATTCTTTCCACTTTTAGCCAGAAATTTCTGAAATATTACAAATAATATTCTATATTTTTAGAGATTTTGCAGAGTAGGCAGAGGGAACCTAGAGTCATTTCCCAATTTTCACTCTTTTTCAAAATATTGTATATTGAGTAAAAATGGTATGATGATATTTTAAACATGTCTGTGTGTTTTTACACACAGTTACTTTATACTAGTGTTTTATTAATTGGCAAAATCTTTAGTTTTCAAAGATAATTTTTTTGATTTTATTTGTAAATTAAATATTTGTATGATAGAAAAAAAATGGTATGATGATATTTTTAACATGTCTGTGTGTTTTTACACACAGATTTCAAGATTAATGATTCTCCAATGTAAGTTGACCTTATGATTATAGAAAAAATCATATTAACGAAATTTTTAAGGATTATTTTATTTTTGTAATATAATAAAACCATGTTTTTTCAAGTGCATACTATTATTTATATGATAGCAAAACAAAAATAAACAATTTAATAATTCAATAAATTACCAAAAGAGTTAAATTATGATTTACTTTGTGCATTACAGTATAGATAACCATACAATTTTTTTTTAAGCACACTTATATTTATATTGTTCAGGTGGGCGAAGCCATGCGGGAGCCGCTAGTATAAAATAAATCTTTTACAGAAGTGAACTTGAACATAAACAAATTGTGAAAAACTAGATATTTCATCCTATTAGGTTATAGTAGCAACAAGAAACACTTATTAAATGGTAGTTTTATGTAACAATGACCTAATTGAGTTTTCTACCTTATTTTACATATAATATATAAATTAAATTTTTATTAAGTTCAAATTATATTAATTTAACTTTTCTCAAAGTTCAAATTATATTAATTTATTTAAATTATTGTATTATAATTTAATGTTATTTCAGGTTAAGAGTTATTTTTACCTGTAAAACTAGGGGTAAAAGTATATTTAGTATAGTTTTCTAAAAGATCTTGTATAGCAAGTCCCATGCAATGATCTTAGCTAATCCCATCCTCCTTATAAGCATTGTCACACATCCGCATGGTGATACATTAAATACTATATATAATGATGATTGATATTTATTACACTTTGGTATTAAGGATTGATATATTTCTAAGTATTCCTTTATATATTACAATTGTGTACCTAATTACTGATAGATTACATATAAATGAAATGTAATCTATCAGTAATTAGGTCTATTAAAAATTTTATGTACAATACAATCCTAAACATACTAATAATTAATGCACTTTAATTATTGATGTATTTAGGATATAATTGATCTGTATGTTCATAAATAATTATAAGTTTTTAAGGTAACAATAAATTAAATCAATATATTTTAAATATATTTTAACATACATAATTTAATTATGATTATTGGCCAGTATTTTTTTAATGTGAGTGAAAAAAAATTAAAACCAATACCTTATGAAAATCTATTAATCAAGTCACATTAATAATAAATAGATCACGTGATAGCAATAAAAGAAAGTTAAATGAAGTTAAAGCACCGTTAGATTTATGTTAAAACTATTTTAAATTCTAACCTCTGCATAGCTGCGATTGATGTGCGGGGCCAACTCCTTGAGAGCTACGGATAGATCGTGAATGTCAATCTTGCCATTTCCATCCGTGTCTAACTTAGAAAACAATTTTTCTAATCTTTCTTCGTCTTCTTTTGGTAATTCCTCTATTTCCAACGGCGGATGACACTGCACCATGGTGTCTATTGTAAGCGTAAGTACTACTTATTGGAGAACAAGTTATAAAATCTTCGTAGAGCCTTATGTTAACATACATTCCTCCAGCCTAAATTAAATGTACGACCAAATTCATTTTTGCGGATTCCGACTAAACTTTCATTCGAAAGAAATTTTGACAGGTACCTTCTGGCTTCCTACTTGCGTACTGATAGTAATGGTGATGGTGTGAGTTTGCAAGCAATCTGACATAGTTAACACACACAGCGATATATTACGGCACTGCGGCCTGCGCTAATTTTTCTGGTAAAGCAGCGGCATCTATGTTTCAACTGTGAATTCAGGAATTTTTGTCTATTGATGTTTCAAAGGTTCAACTCCTTAACCGCAATAAAAATGCTTATTAGAGAAATATTAAACACTTTAAAAAATGAAAAAGTAAAAAAGCATAAAATTTTTTTTTTTGACAATATTGAAAAATCGCAATACCTTTTTATTTTTAGTAGGTACAAATTAATAAACCATAAACCACAAAATTACCACAGATTACAGAATAGAATCAATTTTAACAAAGTACTAAAAGATGGCGGTAGCTGGGGTTGCTTTTATTAAACAGATTAAATTGAAATTCCAGTACTAGTTCATTCCCCCGAATGATTAATTAATATATCAGCGTTGCCAGTTTTTATTTCGGTGAGAAGCGGGATTTTTGAACATTTTAAGTAACAAAGTGGATTTTTTTGCCAAAAATGGGACCTTTCCGGTTTTTGGCGTAAAAATCCTTGTATAAATGAAATGTAATCTATCAGTAATTAGGTCTATTAAAAATTTAATATACAAATCAATCCTAAACATACTAATAATTAATACACTTTAATTATTGATTTATTTAGGATATAATTGATCTGTATGTTCATAAATAATAATTACATGTATTTATATAATTTATATGGGAAATTATTTAACAAAAGATTTCTCGCAATATGTGGAATAAACCGTAAAAAGCGGGACTATGTATGTCCCGACCGTGATATTTGATTTTTGAGCTAAAAATCGGGACGTCCCGCAACACTGATTGTCTATGTAATCGTTGATTATCATGTAAAATATTTGAAGATTAAAGTTAAAGTTAATTTTATTAATTGCGATGAACGTTTCGCTCTCATTGACTATATTTATACCCTATATCAGTTTTATATTTTTCAGTGGTCTTACATAACAGACTGCTGTGCTTTTATTGCATTATTATCTTTGTCATATAATTATAATATTTTAAAATATTTTAATTTTAACAATAAAGTATTATAATTTTATAAATATGTGTTCTATTTTATTTAATAATGCAAATTGTTAATTGTATAGGATCGACGAGACGATCCAGCACATGTTGGAGGTGTGCCCAGCCCGGGGGTCTCATCCGGCCGGCCCCTATGACGTCACGTGCCCGGGAAGGAGTCGTAGGTTGCTCCCGCGCCCTACTTCGAACAAGCTATTAAGGGTGATCACACCACTCTTGACTCAACGACCTGCTTTGCAGGGTAGCGCGATTCACGGAAGATTGTAGTCCCGGTGTCTCATGGCCGGCGGCAGTCGAGGGGGATATTCCGACGGCCTACATGCAAGTCCACGATCCCCACATAACCCGTTTGATTCCCCACTCGAGCGTGTATACGTAATAGGATTTCCTCAAGGTTAAAAAAATTAAAGAAGAGGCGAGCTGTACGAGCACACACTTTGGTCTGCTTCATGCAACCTCGGCTCAGCTTGGATGACTTCCAGTTGGTTTTTTGGCCAGAGTCAAAGGACTTCGTGATACATGACTGAGCTCTCCGCGAGGTTGACAGAGTGTATGGTTACTTACTTCACACTGCGATTGACTTCGGATAGTAGTACTTCACCGAGGTACTTCATGACTATAGTGGGCGTTTAATACAATATAAGGCTTTAACGCCACGTAAGCCTCCTGAAAGTAAATAAAAATTCTGAAAGTCCGACTATGTGTGTTAAATTAGCAAAACTTATAACTGTGGCCGAGAAAATTCTAAGAATATAATTGTATTAAATTAAAATGATTATAGAACAGTCAATCTGGGTAATCGATTAACATTGATAGTGGGACCTCGGAAGTAGTTTCGATAATTTTTCCGTATGAGACAATACTATTGACTATTTTTATTTAATGTATTTAAATTGTTTATATAATGTGACTATTTATTTTTAATGTGGAAAAAATAAAAAGAAATTTAAGACTTAGCACAAGGAAACATAAATAGATAGATGCGCTATACATTTTAAGAATGTTACCCAGATTAACTGTACCTTTATATATAGCCTGTGCTTTGATAGCTTTACAATACCAAAATATTTGTACTTAATAAATATTGTCTGATAATAGGAGACTCGTAAAAAATGCAAACACATGTAAATGTGTAAAAAAATCGTTCTAAATATACTCAATTCTACTAAAAAAAAAAAAATTTTTTTTAAAGTTTCATGATTTGAATACAGTTTTTAACATGGAGTTATTTTAAATTATTTTTATTTTAAATTACTTCTGGGTAAAAATCGCCTGTATTTTTTTTTGCTACAGCTCTTGAAATTTTTGATAAGACAGCATATTTAAAAACAATTTTTGTTTCCTTGTTATTTCCAAGATTTATAAGCCAATAGTTTTGAAGCTTACTATTGAGCTATTTTGAGAAAGTAAATCACGAGCGCAGACTCAACATTCGAGCTGTATTTGCCAATTTTCGTCAAGAATCTGACTTTTTCCAAAAAATCACAAATTCTCAAATATTATTGATAAAACTTACAAGTAGGTCCTCTAAGCATAGACAACCGTTGATCCGACGATCAGGTTACGCTTTATTTATAAGTATGTGTAATAATAATAGCCAATATTCCTATAGATTTGCTTATAGTTTCGTCAACAAATTATTTTTCATCTCTCTCCATTGCACCCACCAAAACAAAAATGTAAGTAACTTCATTTAATATAGATACTACGCTTAAATTTACCATATCAAAATTATTTTATTAGCATTAAATCGAGGCCGTCGTGGCGTTAGGGCACAATCGTGCAACTGTAAGACAGAGTTTACGCGTTTATTCTGGCGTCAGTTCAGTCAATGACCATGACCATGATCAAGTATAGACTGATGGCTGACTGATGGACTAAGGTGCGATATTACACGGTTAATTAGGCTGACGATCAATCCAACTGAAAACTTGTGTGCGTTTACACGAATACGTATGCATTTTAACAAGAAAAACGTCTACGTCTTCTACATTGGCTCGGGCTCTATTTTCTTCAAAACGAATAAAAAAATTTTGCACCACCTCGTTTGTTTATTAAATTATTTTAATAATGAATCCCCAATACTAATTGTATTCACATATCTGGGATTAAAATTACCTCATAGAATAGATAAAATTTCTAATGTAAGAATAAAGTCTTGTTCTTATTGAGAAGGGGACGACGCGGCAATACGGTGTCCACGCCGTATCGCCGCTTCCAAACATACCTTCAATCTGGCGTCATTTCGACCAGACTTAAAAAAATATTAAAATAATCATCATACTGGGTCATCAGTCCATCAATCTGCGCTTATACAGTCAGTTTCCCACCATTCTGACAACAATCATGGACTAAACAAACCCCCATATCTTGATTTTCTCGCTCTGTTAAGGAGGCACAGCGCAGCATTGAGTTCCGCCACTCAACTCAATGCCTCCAGAATTCAAATTTTAAATAAATAACTAACTTAAAAGAATAATATTCTTTTTAGTTCTAAAAAAAAAATATAATTACACCAAAAACAATAATACTACTCCGGTACAATGTAAGCGGACCCTCGCTGCAGGCTGTATTTGTATTCGGATAGTTGTCTTTTAGGAGGGAAACAAAGTGATATAGGAGAGAAAGTAGGTGAGCTGAATGTAAATAGCCTGCTGTACACAGATGATGCAGTGTTCATTGTCTTATCAGAATGTGAGTTGCAGGCCATGGTGACCACTCTGAAAGAAGAGTATGAAAGCCTGAAAATGTCTAAGCCTGAATGCAAGTAAGAGAGGTGAGG
>DWAO01002187.1:0-16604 GCA_018230605.1 Heliconius congener
ACCGTACAACCTCCTTCGTGTTTTCTCCACACAAAGTGACATTGGCGAAGTGATATGTGTTCTACTGGCACGCTCGGAACCCCATAATCAAAGAACCATACCATACCATACTGATAATAATTATGTGGTAGTAAAATTACATGGACCACCAAATGGACCCATTTTTACGTACTCAACTCTTTAATCCATTAAACAAATGGTTGAATTTCGGTCGCAGATGGTGTATCATGTATATTAATAATAGGTAAATCTATTATTAATATACATGATAATATGTTCCCTCTGCCTACCCTGCTGTGTGCGAAATACAGCGTGAAGCTGATTTATTTATTTTTTAATTTATTTAATTTAGAATAAACACATCACATGAAAATGATGCACTACTTTTTTGATCGAGTTCTTTCTGAATTACAGGATAATAGAAACAGAGATTTTTTTTTATTTTATACTTTATTAAATGATGCATTCAATTTAAGATTCAGATATACTTAGTGTGGGTACCATCAGACGTAACAAAAAAAAACCTTTTGAAATAAACATGGATTCATATCATATTCCATTTCATTTCCTTCGAACAAGTTATTGTCGAGGTCGTCGTGGTGAAGGGGCACAAGGGTGAGCGACAACTACGAGAATTGTTATATTTACTAATTATGTTTGACGCCATCGTAGCGCAGTAGGTAGTGTCCGATTGTAAATTCAGTGGTTTTGTATTCGATAGATCGATCGAATACAAAACTGAACCCTTCGATGCAACAATAAAAAATGATTTTTATTGACCACTACTAATACTATAAAGTAGCGACCTTCTGGCTTGCAGCTCGCGGCTTCGCCCGCTTGAACTTTAACCTCACAATTATTTGTTTACTAATCTCAACTATTTTAGTGTTTCAGTAACATTATCATTTTAAAGACAATATATTTGAAACTAAAATTTCAGCCAATTTAATATAATAATTAGTTAGTAGACATTTTCTAAATTTAAATAAAACAAACACTAAATGTTAAGGTAAAATTGCCAAAATACAATAGTGACTCGCGCTTGTTCGGTTTTTCTTAAATAAATAAACATTTGTATATTTGAAGCGCCCGCCTCAAGCTTCGTAGCCGCGCGGTATTAATTACAATATATTTTACCATTACTATATTACAACAAAATATATTTTATCAAAGTAGTTGAATATTTAAAAAGGACTAGTTAACGTTAACTTAGCTAACGATAACTTTCTATTGTAAATGCGGCGTTTAGTTACACCACCCAACATATAGTGGCTTGAATATTTAGCGGAAAGTGTGAAACGGTCTCGGTTGCCTTAACTCTAGATCTCTCTGCCTACCTCGCTATATAAAGGATGCATCGTAAATCTAAAAAAAATATAACTACATAATATCAACAATTACGATAAAAGCCACAACAAAATCATCTTAATTTTTTTTTAGGTTAAAAAAAATAACAAAACAAACTTTGCTGTGTAGTCAATGTGAACCTTAACTACACATTTCAACACTATGCAACTTTTTTCATAGCATGCTTGATGGTGGAAATTCCACATCGAATGCTGGATGCCGAAACTGAACGCCGCGCGTTATTTCATTAGAGCGGCAAAATACCTGCATATTTAATAAAAACGTTCTCTCTAACGGAATTTGCATGTTGGATAATAAAATTGTCGCCATTGCTTCGCTGTTGCGAAATATTTCACTTATCATACGATATTAAAAAGATTCAATTTGCATTCAGTATTTATATAGTTTTAGTGTAATTGAAATGTATAATATTGGATTTCTGAGTAGTGGAATTGAGCCAGTCGAGATAAGGTTATTTAATTAATATCTATAAGAACCCTATATCAATAGTTCTTTTAAGCTATAATTATATAATATATTTTCACTCAACACGCAATGTCTCCAGAAAGTGGAGAACGGAGTGTCTTAATACTAGGTTCCCTCTGCCTACCCTGCTGTGTGCAATGTGTTTAAACAACCACAATATTACTTATTTGTTTGTGTTAAATATACAATATTGACAAGTATTTTAAAAATCGTGTCGGTCTGTCTGTCAGTCTGTCCGGGCTAATTCCTGCAACAGCTGAACTAACTTTTATCACTGGAAGTTAGATGAGGAAATTAAATTTGGAGCAACAAATAGTCTACATTTTTTCTCGAGATTCTCGCGCGATCGGACCGCATTAACGCGCGAGAGTGCCTATTGCTTAAATAGATATAAAATTAACCAAACATATTTTTATTAAATATGTTTTTTTTAAAAGAGTATAAAAGACACACAATACTTATGTGTGCGTGATACAGCGGGAAGCTGATTTATTTATTTTCTTTATAACATAATATTGAAAAACTAATTGCGGCGTTGAGTTCTGCCAGTCAACACGCAATGCATCCAGAATTCGGCAGAAAGTGGGGAGTGTCTTAACACTAGGTTCCCTCTGCCTACCCTGCTGTGTGCGATATTGCGATTGCGATTTAAAATAATATTGAGAGCATAAAACAATATTTCTCTAACGTACATAAATTTGTAGTCCTTTGCTTATTTTTTTTATCGTCTTGTACTTAGTACAAAACATTTCAGACACGTTCTAACTAAGTTATCTTGTAGGAAAGCTTCAACAAAATCAATTAAACTGTTCTCGGGTTGGAAAATAAATACGGACGTTCCAACGTTGAGAGTAAAAATTTTTGTTCAAACAACTAAATGTTAAAGAACTAATTTATATAATACTATTATTTGTTTAACTATTCAGTATAGAGATTATAAACAATTAAACCTTAGATGTTCATCGATTTGAACTTCTCATAGAGTAGATTATTAAATCTCTTAGTAATGGTGGCAATAGATATAAGTTTTTTTGCTGCATTGACGCCGAGTTATTGGGCTTCTTTAATTTATTCTCTAAGATCTTGGAAGCAAATTTCGTCTTTAGTGCTCTACCTTAGAAAAACGCACTTGGCACTGGGCGCTAACTCGCCTATTTCGAGAATAGGCAAACTGGCAAACGATCTCCCAAAAAATATTGACATTTTTGCTGATTCCCTCCATGTTATAAAAATTAAATTAAAATCTTATATACCTAAGTAGACACTAAAAATCTAAATAAAATTCTAAGATAAATTTCAATATTTAATGGTATTAAAATTCTTCTGTTTCGTTCGTGTTTTTTTTTTCTTACTTAATTTATTTATCGAGAGGCAAAAATTGTGTTATACTCATATTTATTTTAATATACATAATTGTTTTTAGCATCTTTATTTAACTTGATGATTAATTCATTTTATTTTATTAATATATTTTAATTAATAACAAAATTGTACTATTTGATTTCATTGGACTTTTTAAAATTAATTTATTAATAAGTGTATTTTAGTTCTTAATTAATAGATGATTTTCGTTTATGTATAACTAAAATTAATAACTATTTCTTAAAATAAATAACTTATTAATATGCACATTTGTAAAAGTTTTTTATCTCAATAATTAATAATTTGTGTGTAGCATGTGAAATTTATTATTATTTAGGTTTTGTTTTACCATTCTATTTTCTTTCCTTATATAATTTTATCATTCATTAAACTTTCTACATAAACATACACACATATATTGACTATTTATTGTACCAGTAATCAGTGGCAGTTCCTTCGAAGAAGTAAAACATCTAATGGGATTTGATGCGGTATACAATACGTGCCTATTTTCGATCCTATTGTTACTTAAGGTTTACTGCCCTGGTTCGATATAAGTTATTATGTTTCGGCGTAACGATTTTTGTATATTACCTTATGTATAAATATAATATTAACGGAGGCCAGTCGTATTGTAGAGGCACACGCGTGTGATGCAGGAGCGATAGGTTATGAGTTCGATATCTACTCGGGGAGATCAAATATTTCATTTTCTCACTCTGGTAAAGTTCCGGAGTTGAGTTCCGCCACTTAACACGCAATGTTTTCAGAATTTGGCAGAACATGAGGAGCGGAGTGTTTTAACAGTCTGGAGTACTTCGTTCTGCCTACCCTGTATCATGCGGGATACAGCGTAAATCTGAAAAAATAAATATAAATAATATTGACGGTTGCTTCTTGCCATTTTTTAACTTTTATATAAATTTAAACAATTCAAAAAACTCAGACGACGACTGGCCCAGGCGTGGCGCAGGGGTGCAAAGTGTGACTTTAAACCGTTTGGTTGTGGGTTCGATCCCCACTCGAGGACGGCGTTGCGTTCCGCCACACAATACGCAACGCCTTTAGAATTTGGTGGAAAGTGGGGAACGGACTGCCTTAACACTAGGTTCCCTGGGTATACATTACAGTAAAAAAAATTACACTAACTCTTAAGAGAACTTAAAATAAATCTAGCATCAAGATTTTAATTGAACAACGAAAACTTTTAAAAACTATCGTCATTAAGAACTTAAATTTATTAAAGAATTAAGTTCATAACGTAATAAATACTTCACGAACAACTTTATTACATTACGAAAAGCTTTAGACTTTATTAATCACAGCTAAAAATTACAATAACATCAACATAAATATTCAGCTGGTAGTAATATTTATCGCTATGAAATAATAATTTCGTTCCATGCTAACGTTTTTAACGTGGAAATTGAGATATAATTTTCGAATTTTACCGTTTATTATGCGTAAATCGTAGATAAGCATTTTGGAGCAAAATGTTTTGTGAAATCTCCACCGCGCCCGGATCACCTCCGGGCGGGACTAAATTAGTCGCGATAGCTACTTCCAGTGTCCGCGTCGGTGGATGGAGACGTTTCTTAATCACTATAAATGGATATTTTTTAGTAGAGGCATAACAAAAGCTTGGGTTACGGTAAGCTAAGTAATATAATGCTTCAAAAAGGCTAGCTTCATGGTTTTTCCCGTGTAAGTAGGGTAACCAGAAATAATCAAACGTTGCCTCCCGTTCCCGTTTCTGCCCTATTTTTGGGAACTTGAGTGATGAATAGTAATGCATTGCTGATATGCATTAAAATCGGTTAGGCTGTTTCTGTATTTAACATGCACAAACTCACAGACAAACAAACAAACAGACAAACACCCCCTAATTGATTTGCTCGTACATCTTCCAAGTACAGACAGCAATCATTAAAATTTTATTATACGTATACATTTGAAATAGCATTCTATAACACAAAAGAATCTTAAATATAACTTAATGGAAGGACACGAAAGACAATTACAAAAATCAACACTTGCGACTCAATTTGAAGCGAGTCAACTGAGCGCCTCGCATTGTGCAATGTCACGTACGAACGGGATGCACGGGATCAATGGTGGCTTAAAAAATACCAGTTAAGTGAATAGAATAAGAGTTTTATATATAAATTTGTTTTAAAAATAGTGTAAGCACTTTAATTTATTAAAGGATTTATGATACACTAAAATATTACAACACACCTATATCCAGATTACATTCCTTTTAATATTTAATATATTCATATCCTTGTTCTGGAGACGAGACAAAGCGCGGCGTTGAGTTCCACCACTCAACACTCAATGCCTCCAAAACTAGAAGAAAATGGGGAACGGAAGTGTCGTAATGGGTACGGAAACACTAGGTTCCCAAGTTTCCTGTGGTACACTGCTATGTGCGGGACACAGCGCAAAGCTAAATAAACAATTTGTTTTTATATAACTCGTATAAAAAAATGAGGATAGAGGGTACCCAGTATTTAGACACTTCCGATTTCACAGAATTCTTTAATATAAATCACGAGATTTTTACAGAACTGAAACAAACAGGCGATTATGGAGCAACATACCTAGATAGATATGAAATTACTACATTTTTCTTATAACATATTTTTTGGATGAAAGAAAATTCCAAAAGATTTAATAACAATTTATTTAGTGCATAGCAGTATAAAACAACCATACTAATATAAATAATATTTTTTTCTTAAATACAATTAAATAAATGTTCGTGTAGTTCAAGCGGACGAAGCGGGGTCCGTTAGTTAATGATATAAAATTAGTTTTTATGTTGTAATTTTATCTATCAAAACGTCAAATTTGACTTAGTAATACATAACTTTTTTACTTATAATATTTATAAGTAAACATTTTATTTAAAAATGCAGGCGTATTTCTTGGGTCACGAAAAATAATATATTGTGAGTTCAGTTCAGTTTTAAAATTGTTTGCTCAGCCCTCCTTTGTGACTTTGCCAAGAGAAACAGATATTCGAAACCGGAATTGAAAACTGAACAAAGAGTTTGTCTCCTAATTTATTAAACTGTCTGATTTAAAATAAATTCATCCATATAAAATCAAATAAATGTTGTTTTCTATTAAAATGGTTTCTTTATTTTCTATCTTTAAAAAGTTTATTTTTATAGTACGTTTAGCCTGAGTGGATTTCTTTTCGGATTCAATAGAAATAATATGTTTTTTTTTTCTTAATTACATTACTACTATTTTTAACAATTCTTAAAGTGTTATTCCACAATAAGAAATATATAATAATTTTAGAAATTGTATAAAAATTGCTTGCTAAAAACCTAAATACATGCGTATAAGAATTTCGCCGTAAGTTGATAAGAACGTATGGCTCAGTAGTCGGAGCACTTGGATGGATTCTAAGAGGCGTTGGTTCAAACTATATTTTACATTACAAAATTTTGACCAAAAATAATAGGTATGTTTTGTAACAGGTGAATCTCTTTAATTGCTTTCTCTTCAAAGCTTTACCTCGTGGATTTTAATTTATCAGTGAGATATTTTCTTCTTGTGCGAATAAGCCTACAATAGATTTATTGTAGGCTTATTCGTACAAGAATCATCAATCATCGATTAATTATATTTGCTAAAATTTTACATACAAAACACATGTTTTTATCTAACAAATCGCCATTTTACTCTCGTAAGAGTGATTTTTTCATAATTTATTATAAGCAAAATTTCAAGATTCAAGGCTTAGCAGTTAGACAGTCCTTTCAGTATTATATAAAAATAAAATTTTATTAAATTAATATTAATAATTAATATTTAACTCTGTAGCTTAGTATGAAAGCTCAGCGTGTACCTAAAAGAATCTATGTTTTACACTACGTACAAATGAATATGTACTTTAACATAATTTATTCGTCAATTCGAGTTCCACTCGAGAAAATGAAAATAAAGAAATCAGCTTCACGCTACGGTAGGCAGAGAAAATCTAGTGTTAAGACTCCCCATATGATGTCGAGACAATGGGCGGCGTTGAATTCCGAAACTCAACAACCCTCCAGAATTAAGCGGAAATTAGGGAACTTAGTATCTTAACAATTTGCCATCCATTCATCCGTGAAGCAAAAAAAAATAATGTAAGGATATGTAATGCAAAATAGCTATTAAAATTTAAAGAAAACTTGAGCATTTACATTTTAAAAGAAAATGGAGACGACGACATTTCATAAAATAAACCAATGTTGGCTCACGGCCAAGTTACACGGTGAGAATTTGACTTCAAAGAAAGTTGAAACTAACCGCCCATAAGATAATATAACCTTGTCTTTTATGGAAAAATATTTGAAGTAACTTTGCTCCATTACCACGAAGAATGTCTCCATTAAGATGAAATGTTTATTAATCATACAAAATTATGTTCTTAAAAGCGTATAACACTTTTAAGTGCTTACTTTATACTTTACATTTTCTAAGAAAGTACATAATTTTATTTGAATACAGAAGTGAAGGCAGAGGGAACTTAGTGTTAAGACACTCCGTTCACCACTCCTGACAAATTTTATTAAAAAAAATTATTCTTCACTTTTTTTGCTTACAGTACCATTTACAACAGTCATTCATGCAATCTTTCCATTAGTGTTTTCCGTTTTAAAAATATTATTTTAGAATACTATGCGCATTTAATAACAACTACCGTCTCGCCTTGGCTTTACACGGGTATAATATGATGCTACGTTGTCAGCGAGTACCTATTTTTTTTTAAATTTTCTGATATAAATGCTTCCACACTAAGCTCCCAGGTACCCTTACAGCGTACAGCGTGAAGCAAATTTATTTATTTATATTATTTATTATTTTTTATATCCTTTTTAGCGGGGTAGGCAGTGAGGACAATACAATATAGTGTTAATACTCTCCCTTTCTCACGTAGCACCAAATTTTCCAGGCATTGCGTATTAAGTGCCGGAAATTAACACCGCGCGCCGTTGTTGTCTTGTCGTTGAGTCATTCTAGCAGGAGAAATCAACACAACACAACAGTCTCGTTTACGGACGCTGTTCCAAAAAAAAAACAAAAAATGTATATTACAACATGTTTAGATGTGTCTTATATAAATTCAACGTAAAAATTAACTGTAAAAGTAAATCTCTGATAATATAAAAATATAAGCCATTGTATACATACTTTGTGGAAAACACGCGATATTTCAATTAGCAAAATGCCGAAGATATTATCATGCTTATTTGTTTCACGTACTTTTCACTCGTATATTCTTATTAGAAACCCATATATTCAATGAACATTTTTTTTAGCGTCACGCTGTTACCCGCACACAGCAGGTTTGTAAGGACACCTAGTATTAAAACAAACTCTGTTCTCCATTTTCCGCCGAATTTTGGAGGTAATGTTTGTTGAGTGGTGGAATTAAACGCCGCGCTTTACCTCGATTCCGAAGCGAAGAAAACGGAAATATTACCCAAATATTTCACTTCCTCGAATAGGAAACGAACCCACAACATTGTCGCTTTTACACCTTGCGCCCCTACGCTACGACTGGCCTCAGTTCAATAAAATATAAGTTGAGTAAATGTTAGTTTTTAGTTAAATATGAATATGATGTTTTTTAAATTAGTACCTTTAAAAATATAAGTTAGTTAATGAACTCTATTACCATAAACAATAATTAAAAAATTCACTTATCTTATTTAAAATAGTTATTTAATAAACCGGTCAGTGTTCAATAGCGGTTGGCGATCACATGCCTAGAGCAAGAAAACTAAAGACATTTCTCTTCTATCTATTAGGTATAAAAGAAAATTTTATAAGTCCTTAAATGAAAATATATTTTTTTATCATTTCAGCGACCGAAACGAAAGTGGTTGGTGATTGAAAGGAGCAGGGGATCACGCCACCTAATTATGAATATAAATATTCCCTTTTAAAATTAAAGCGTGAGGCCGTCTTGGAGCAGGGGCACACGTGTGCGACTGTAAACGCGATAGGTTATGGAATCGATTCCCGTTTGAATTTAAAATGTAGTATTTTCATTTCTCATTTTAGCCAGGCGTGCGCGGCGTGGAGTTCCGCCACTCAACACGCAACGCCTCTAGAATGCGGCGTAAAATGGAGAATAGAAATGTCTGATTGGGGATCGGAGTGTCTTAAGACTAGGTTCCCATGTTCCCTCTGCCTATTCCTCTAACATAGCTTAAAAAATTGAATACAAAACAATCACAATAACGTTCACTCATGGATAACTCAAATTCACCACATCGTGATACAAAATGTTACAGGTGGTTAAACTTCGAGTTACGAAGCTTCAATACACTTGCGAGATAGTTGCGTCGCCATATTTGATGGTTGTCGCTTATTTCCATACAGATTACGAAGATCATTCTATTATAAGTTTATTATAAGCTGGATTTAACTTGAGGTCAGTCGTGGCGCAAGCGTAAGTGTACGAAATAGATTGTGGGTTCGATTTCCACTCGAGGAAATTAAATATTTAATATTTTAATATTATATTAAATACCTTGTAATTGTAGCCGCAAATGAAATATATAATAATTTTCTCACTTTTGTCACAAAGCAAAGCGCGGCGTTGAGTTCTACCAATCAACACGTAATGCTTTCAGAATTTGGCACTTAATCAATATTGTTTGTTCTTAATGTTAA
The DNA here is from genome assembly GCA_018230605.1 of Heliconius congener. Classification (NCBI taxonomy): domain Eukaryota; kingdom Metazoa; phylum Arthropoda; class Insecta; order Lepidoptera; family Nymphalidae; genus Heliconius; species Heliconius congener. The sequence continues at coordinate 9,880 of DWAO01002187.1, forward strand.
TTACGTACAATAACGTTGAGAACAAAAAAAAATTGATTGTACTTTTACTTATAATGAAGAAAAACCCCTATCCTTGATAGGAAACGACAAAAGCCTGCGATAGTAAGAGCAAATGAAATATTTTATAATTTCCTCGCTTTCTTCACGAAGCAAAGCGCGACACACCATGTGTTCCGCCACTCAACACACCATGCCTATATGCATCCAGGATTCAGCGGAAGGTGGGAAATACAAATATCATAATGAGAACGGAGTCTCTTAACACTAGGTTCCCTCTGTCTACCATGCTGTGCGCGGGATACAACGTAAAACTTAAAAAAACCTATTTTTTTATTAGCAAACATAATAACAAATTACACTCAAAATATGCGCAGCATTTCATTGCGCAGATCCAACCAATTCTATTAGACCCTCACTCTTTACAACGCTAAGCTTTTCAGTATGAGTCGCGGAGGACCAAAGGGAGGGAGGAAGGTATTTGAGGTTGGAAGTGCGTTACTTAGGACACGTGCCGGGTGAGTTAACCTGCGCACAACTTGCTGAATCAATCAACGTAAAGTCTACCCGGCAAACGTTCGAGGGCCCTTTGCGCATGCGCCAATTGTTAGGGATGAGAGAAACGCTCCTAAGAAAGCCTCTTAGCCTCTCGAAACATAAGAATGTTGAAAACGACGTTTTAATCATTAATTAATGACGAAATATTGCTGCTTTTTTTTGTCCTATCAATTATTTATTTAACAATGGTTGTAAGAAGATACTGAATTATTAATAATAATAACAAAATCAACTTCACGCTGTATCCCGCACACAGCAGGTTGACAGAGGGGACCCAGTGTTAAGACACTCCGTTCTCTATATTTCGCCGAATATTTGGGGCATAAATGTTGAGTGGTAAAATTCAATAAATTTATTTTATTTACATCAATACCATTATATATGTTATAAATTAAATAATAACATAATAATAATATACTATTATAATAGCGAATTACGTTTGATTACGATATCACTGTAGAAACATAAACAAAGTACAATTATTTGCTTTTAATAAATAACAATAGTAACAAATATAATTTAAAATCAGTTAAATGTTCTACAATGTAACGATAATGTTATCGATATTTGGGTCAGATGTCAGGGTCCTTTTCGTGGGACATCACTAGCTATGCTAGAGAGAATCCCGCCGAAAGCCGCCGTTCCAGTAGGCAGTATACGCGCGCAACCGGTGTGTGCAGCACGTTAGCCTCATGTCGCTCGCGCCAAGTAACGTTCGAAAACTCGACCCAGGCAAGTACAAAACTTATTTATTATATTATTAATTTATAAAATAAAAAATAAATATATTATAAATTAAGTGTTTCGTATTCAAAAATAGGTGCTATAATTTTTTTCTAATATATTTTCCCAAATGTTTATATCCAACGCGCGGTATTTACGTTACGACGCGACGTGATAATATCCACAAATTGGCTAATTTTGTAATTTCGAGCTCTTGTAACGTAGCTTCTGTGTTTTGTCAGTTATTGGCATGGCGTCTTTTTTTTTTATCGTTCGTTTGTGTAATAATTTCTCAAAATCATAATTCAAAATAGCTATAACTTTGTACTGTGATTTGGATTAGATTATTCATTTATCACATGTAAAATTTATATAAAAGTGACACAAATCAACACAATGTAGCTAGCTGCAAGCTGTAAAGTTTAAAAACATGGTATGATTATATATGAATTTGCCATTGACCATATAGTACAATAGGCTATTGTTCGTGCTGTATGACAGACGTGTGTGACATTTGCAAAATACAAATGAATAAGAAGTTTAAGAGAAGACTCTTGAAGATAGCTTACGTGAATAAGCAAATGAAGATAAACACAATGTTACAATAGTGTAGCAATTATTTTGGAGTGGCGTTTTTTTTTCAAGAACTTTTTAATAGTAGAAAACGAAAGCTTTTTTTAGTTTTTTGTATTATATGTAATTATGTATTTGAAAAAAGTCTAGATGTATCATTTTTTTTTATTTCTGATTGACATTTTGATTATGTAAATTTGACCTTCTTGTAATAATGATAAAATAATCTTGAAACTTAGTAGTTATACGTGGTTTAGGTGACAATATGGTAATATGGTATCATATTCTAATTTATAGCTCCGAGTACAATCTATAGTATTTGGTGTCGAAAAGCCTGATTTTTTTAAATTATCATTTATATATAATTTGGTTATTATCTATACAGTGTATAAATAATAGCGAAAGAGGCCCGGCTGTGCTTCCAAAATAATGATTTTTCCTAGTGCATATAGCAGCTGCTGTTTACACAATACTAAAACACAATCTATTTTAATTTTTTTATATGTTTGCCTGTCTTTCCGTTTTTCCGGGCTAATCTCCAAAACAGTTGAACCGATTTTTAAGATACTGACTTTTTTTTATTTTATATATGAACATATATTCTATTTTAATATACGCATGTTTGTTGTTGGCGCGTAACTACCGTTTATCTAGACAGACGTGTAAAAATATAATATTTTTCTATTAACGTAACATTTTAACGTAAAAAGTCAAATTAACAATAAAAAAATATGAATTGCGATTAATCTTTATCTATAGGTAAATCTATACATATAACTAAAGTTGGAGGTCAGTCGTGGCGTAGAGGCACACGCCTGCGACTATAACCGCTACAGGTTGTGGGTTAGATTCCCATTCGAATACATGAAAAAAGCCGCTCTGGTAACGAGGCAAAGCGCGGAATTAGGTTGCGTCACTCAACACGCAATACCTCCAGAATTGTGCGGAAACTGGAGTCTTAATGGGAAAAAAATATCTTAATAGTAGGTTCGCAGGATCCCTCTGCCTACTCTACTTATATGTGCGGGGTACACCGTGTACAGGTCTGTGATTACCAAATAACCGTGTTTTCCCCAATAGATATAGCTATTTTACGGGATACCAAAAAAATAAACAAACAATTTTTATTTAGTTAGTTTGTACAGGCTCTCCGGAAGAGCTAAACCGATTTTTATTTAAACATTCTAATACAAAAAGATAGAGGGGGTTGTTGAGCAACATTTAGGATATTTTTATTTCCAGATTCGCGTCTGATCGTGATTTCCGCAGCAAAACCGCAAATGTGATGTGCGTACTTACCGCCTTCAGTTATTGCGAGCAAAAGAAAGTAAAATCATTAATATAAATCAATAATTACAATTTTTTTTCTTAAATACACGTTAATAAAATACACATAGCTGGCGAAGCCGCTCGGAATCGGATAGAATAAAACAATTAGTACTTGTATCATATTTTAAAGTTGGATGAATGTTTTTTATCTCTTACTTAATAAAAGTTCGCGTACCTTTTTGAGATCTATCTATTTATAATTAACTTTGTTCTTCTTATTTAAAAATATGGTTAAAATTTGTTATTTAAGAAAACACTTTTTCCTTATTATGTTTAACCTAAAATATTTTCTATTTATATTTTTGTAGATTATTAAATGGTTATACCTATAGTCCTAAATAATTTCTGAATAAGTCGTTTTAATTTTACGTAACATCTGCTTCAGTATAATAGATTTAATCGATAAAAATACGTATACATAATATAATTCATTTCTGAAAAGAAAGCTTATTTCACGTTCTTACAATTATCATATAATTATAAAAGCTTACTTACGATTTTATGAAATAGCCACTCCGTGTAATCCCAACTCCATCTAAAGGATATCCAATTTTCTTAGCAATTTCAGACTACATTACATTGTCCTTGGAAGTAATAATGTTTAAAATCTAAATATTAGGTGTTACGACAGGCATAGGAAAAACTAGTAGGTTAAAAAAAGTATATAGGTTTTAAATGTTCTATAATAATATCCACGGACAATAATATCCTACGCTGTTCTTAATAAAATTTTAAAACTTGTAAATGAAATTAGCAACAAACGAGCGTTAACTGTTAAAAAATTATTTTAAAATGGTAACAACTTTATAAGAAAATATTGATGAAAAATTTCACACTTTTATGAATTGAAAGAAATTGAATTATTATGAAATGAAAATTTTCAACATTTTGTATAAAACTATATATATTTGTTTTTCGCTTAAATAACATTTATATGCACTCGTTAAATCATTTTTTTTACTTGAATTATATAGATTAATTACAAGTAAAAATATACTATTTAATTCCAACGAACAATGGATGGATAGATACGTCACAAGTCGATCGCTTAGGCCGATCGGCCGAGCGCTCTCGCTTGCACGCTCAGCTCAGGCGGAACGTGACATGCTTTTTTGTGCGAGCAGCCGGCGTACATAGATTTATAAGAAATTATCACGCTAAAAAAAATAAATAACAAGAACAATAAGCGATACTTACTAGTATAGGTAGGTATATTTAAATATTTTATATAGTACATTTCGATTATTTTACAAATATATTTCGCCATAGATTATTTACATGTTCAAATTTACTCTAAGTCATGTTATAATAGAATATATTACAGATATCGTTTCTCACCATTTGAGATTGTCGTTATTTATTGTGAGTTCGATTCCTTCTCGGGGGATGAATGGTAACAAGAAAAAGAGCAGCGTTCGCCACTCAAAACGCAATGTTTCAAAAGTTATGTGGAAAAGAGGGGTCTGGTTACCCTTTATTCAGAATACAGCTTGAAGCTAAACAAAAACAAAACATGTCGTATTAAATGTGAAATATCATCCAGCCTCATCCTGTTTTAACAGACTAGACAAAAAATCGATCCAATATTATAATTGGATATCTAACCCAAAACTATCGCGTGCCTTACCAATTATAGCACAATGCCATCTATAAGAATTACATGACACCCAATTTTAATGATACCTACCTAATTAAACGAATTGTCAGTTTACTTCATATGAATATCCTCTTCGTAGGATATGCGGAGTCAGCTTAGCTGATTGAATCCGCAACGAAGAGATACACAGAATGATATTTATTAGCGAGGATGTAACGATGAAAATAAAAGAAGAACGTGCTCAGCTGTTGGGCACGTCTAACGAATGAGAGATGGAAGAATGGCACAAAAGATTTATGACAGAAAAGTGAGCGATAAGAGAGGTAGGAGAGACCTCGGTTGACCTTCGAATACGCAGTACTTAAGATACTTAAGGTCTCGTAAAAAGCATGACGACCCCACCCGGAGGGAATGTAGTGCATGTGAATTAAATTAACGAGCTCGTTTTCAGTAGCCACCAGCAAAATTATCATAACAATTTCAGTAAATATTTTTAGTAATATAAAATAATGTTTGCAAGTAAGTACTCGACAAACTTAAAACTGATGTTTGTAGAATCTGTTTTATTTTTTCTCTTGTGCATTTAAAATCTTTATATGTATACATTTCGCGTAAGTTTTGTTTGTCGTAACGAGATCTATACTACTTGTTTCGTGTTTCCGATGATGATAGATAAACCGACTCGAAACGATAAAGACTTTAATTTGTAAAAGAAGCACATTAAATAGAGTAGGATTAGAAACGAATAGGAAAGTTTATTATAGTAAAAATGTAAAGAAATTTTATGTACATAAATTTTACTTAGTACTAAAAGAATAATGTAAGAAAAGTAAGCCACATAAATTAAACGGAAATTTCTACTTACATTAACATATATTAGTTTCATTGTAGCAAAAGTGAAGGATGTCTTCACGATTTTATTTCATATTATCTTTATGAAGTAGCTTCGTGAAAGAAACCAAGTCGACATAGAACTGAATGACTTTTCTTGATAAAAAAAACGGGTAAGTGCCAGTTGGGCTCGCCCACCGAGGGTTCCGTACAAAAATTTTAGGTCTCAAACTTTTTCTGAATTTCAAGCCTATCTAGTTAAAGCCCTTTCATCTGGTACCTAACATTAACTAGCAGCTGTAACACTAAATAAGACCCCCTTTTAAAGCTATTATTTTTCAGGATTTAACCATAAATGTATAGTTTTCAGATTTTTTCCTTAACTAGTACTATCTATAGATGACTCCAAATTTTATAACTGTAGATCAACCGAAAGTACCTTATTAATTTTGATACTCTTTATTGTGTCGAAATAAGCGTTTTTGATAATCAAAGGACCATCGATCTGAGTATATGGATTGAAATTCAACTCAATATATCCAAGCGTTCCTGAAATAAAGTTCTTGACAGATAGACAGACAGACGGACGGACGGTATTTAAAAAGTACAGAACTCTAAAAATGAACAATAACTCAATGAATGAATAATAACTCATAATTTCATTATCAATAAGCTTATAATAGCTTTAATTATAATTTCTCAATAGACAAATGAATTGCCTATAAACCACATACAACACGTAGTGAGCATACCGCCGTCGCACCACGTTCATACGCTGTGCAAGTAACAACCGTATGCAGGGTTTATTCCATTACCATTGTTATATTAGTTATGCTGAAACTTGTTTTTTTTATTGTATTAAGTCATATTAATTCACTCTTGCCCCTTATTTTCGTTTCTGAAAAATACAACTTCTTATCTAATAAAATGTAGAATTAAAATATTAATAAATACTAAATCTCTTTGTTTAGAATTTAGCTTCAAATGTTGATAATAACAGTATCTTTAGATAGAAAATGAATAAGTAGAACGTAACACCAGATTATGCAAATCATCCGGCCGAAAACACACATATATTTATATATATATATATATATATATATATATATATATATAT